>CAUYQU010011016.1:0-118571 GCA_963574635.1 Cheracebus regulus
GGGGCTTCTTGGCATCTTTATGGTTTTATCCATCTGTCGTCTTTGTAATTACCCACTTTCAAATTAGGTCTCTTAGTGGACGTCCAGCTTGTTAATTCCCAGCTCCGGAATCTATGTAATTTTCACTGTGGCTACTCGCAACGCTAGCTAAAACAGCAGCGTTGAAATTCGTGGTGCTTTTCTGCCTGGGGGTCTCCGGTCTGGTTTCCCTCTTCAGTCCCTTTTTCAATCAGCTGGATGGACTGCTCTGCCTTCACAGAGCTCCAAACATCATCCAAAAGGAGACTCAGTCCCCTTTACTCCGCACCAAGAGCCGCCGAGCCGAGGCGCCGGCAAAAAAGCTGCGCCAGCCAAAAGGGTCGCGCTGGAGACCCATGGGGCTCCTTCGCTGGGAATGTCCTCGTCCGTGGGCAGCAAAAATGTATTGGTAAGTGTGGCGTCCACTGGCTCTCTGCCCTTTTACTGGGAGCTGCAATCCTGAGCAGCTAGTGATCAGCCATCTTGGATCTCTCTCTCAAGTATAACTATTACACTTATGTTTCTCACTATGTCTACTCCATCTGTGACAGAACAGTTAGATAGAGCAATTAATCATGTCTTGTTTTTCTATAGATTGATGAGAAAAGAATAAAAGGTATTTGCCCATAACACAAGAGATAAGAAGGGATTTATGTCTAGAGGGCTGGGATATTTTTTTTCTTGGAAGAGATTCAAGAGATGCTGTTTTTCAAAAAGTAGGATCGTGGAAGCAAGAGACACAGTTGTTCATTAGGTAGAGGGTTTGGAGAGTTGAAAGAGAGAGGAATATGCAGAATGTAAAAACGATGACATAAAATCAATGGAAAACATGTGTTATATAACAAGTTGGAAAACTGGGCAGTCATCTGAAGAAAAAATAATAATTTGAAATTTTATTGTATATCCTTGTTAAAATAAATCCGAATGGATCAATAACTGAAACTTGAAACAACTGGAAAATTTTAGGAAAGCATGAGAGGTGGATTTTGTTTTGTAGGTTGATAGTGGACATGGCATTTCTAAGTAACAAACAAAATACAGAAGACTAAATAAGACACTGGTACATTTAATACACATACATTTTAAGATTCTTTATATAAAAGTTTTACACAATCAAAGACATTAAATTGGCAAAATATTTGCAATTCACACTACAGATAATAGCAAATTTTTCTTAACACATAAATACTCTTGTAAATTAAAAGGAAAATAATCACCACCAAAAAGAGCAAAGTGTAATTTATAGAAAAGAAAATACAAAATGTTTTAAAAAACATATATTGCTGGTGAGAATATACCATTTTAAAACTGCTATGAAAAGTAATTTGTCAAACACTACCAGTATATAAATGGACATACTTTGTGACTCAGCAATTCATTTTCCCAAGAATTTATCCTACATATATTTGTAAATATGTTTTATATTTATCCTACATATTTTTACAAATAAATATATTTGTAAAAATATGTAAGATAAATATACTTGTAAATATATGTAGAATAAATATATCTGTAAAATATTGTATGCCTAAGGACATTAATTATATCCATCACATGTTATAATAAAACTGCATATGTGCTTAAAATATTGAGCAAATTAAATAATGTTATGTCCATACAATGAAATTCTTTACAGTTTTATGTAGAATATAACATTTCCAAATATATTATTAAATTGAAAATTAAATGATCTATTATGTCTTATTTGTATGAAGAAAAGAATATATACATGGTGCTTGGAGTACATAGGAAACATCTAGAAAGACACCCAAGAACAGTGGATGCATCTAGAGTTGTAGCTAATTGGGCAGCAGGAAGGAAAACAAATTTTCACAGAATTTCTTTTTGTACTTGTAAAACATTTATGTAGTGCATGTATAACCTCTCTGATAATAAATTAAACACTCAAAATCCTCAAATATTTTGAAACAATAAACACCAAAATATTTTTAAATGTTGTATGGGTCAAAGAATAATCGAACAATAAAAACCATAAAATTCTTTGAATCAAATGTTAATATAACAATTTCTTTTCAATTATTTTTTAAGGTTTATGGGGTACAACTGTAGTTTCATTACATGGATATATTGTGTAGTGGAGAAATCTGGGCTTGTACCCATCACCCAAACAGCAAACACTGCATACAAATAGGTATTAATAATTTCTCATCCCTCACTCCCTCTCCTACTCTATCACTATTTGGAGTCCCCAGTGTCTGTGAATTCACTCCGAATGTCCTTGAGTACACATTGTTTAGCTTCCATTTGTAAATGAGAACATGAAGTATTAGACTTTCCAAATCACTTCATTTAAGATAATGGCCTCGAGTTCCATTCATGTAAGCAAAGCAACTTTATATAAAATGTGATTATATTCAGCTAAAACTGGACTTAAATGAAAATGATAGGCTTAAATTATTTTGTTATAAAACAAGAGACATAAAGGTAATTAAGCTATGTTTAGCTTGAAGAGGAAGAAAAAAATATAGTAAACTCAAATAAAACAAGTGAGAAAACATGAAATTATAAAATAAATGTAAGTAAAACAAATTTTAAAAACTTCAATCATCAGCAAAACAGAGAGCAGTTACAAATTCAAAAGCCTACTGATATAGACAATGAAGGGAAATTATAGTAAGAACACACACAAAATGGATTTTATCTTCTGAGAAAAAAGGCGAGTAAAATTACATGATCTTTTATGCCTGTGCTAATTTTTAAAAAGAAAAAATAATCTTAGGCCAACACTTGCTGAAAATGAAAAACGTAGGAAGATTAACCAATTATTTCACAAGTCTTGCAACACTTAAGAGAGCAAAAGTTCTCCCTAAAAAATATTAGTTCCATTTAATTCAGTATTATATTTTTAGTAAACATACCTTGGCTGAGTGCAGTGGCTCACGCCTATAATCCCAGCACTTTGGAATGACAAGGAGGGTGGATCACCTGATGTCAGGAGTTTGAGACCAGCCTGGCCAACATGGTAAAACCCTATCTCTACTAAAAATACAAAAAAAAATTAGTCAGATGTGATGGCAGATACCTGTAATTCCAGCTACTTGGGAGGCTGAGGCAGGAGAATCACTTGACCCCGGTAGGCGGAGGTTGCAGTGAGCTGAAATTGCATCACTGCACTCCAGCCTGGGCAACAGAGTGAGACTCCATCTCAAAAAAAAGGGGGAGAGGGAAAGAAAAAAAGTAATACCCTAACCAAGTAGTGATAGCCTAGATGCACAAGGTTATTTCATTCTAGAAAACTGAATAATACAATTTATGCCCTCAACAGTTTTAAAAAGTGACCATCTTGATATATGCAAATATGTTTCATAAAATTTAAATATTCACTATAAAGCAGTTGACTAGAACTGGACATGATAGTCATTAACATGACAATGGTGTTGGCCAAAAACAAAAAAAAATGTAATTTTTGATGCATTATTTGACAGTCAGGAAAAAAAAAATGTCTAAAAATAATACCAACATTCAACATTATACCAATTACACCAGACAACTTAGCCAACAGAATAATACATTAAAAATAAAACAAAAAGTTTGGGATAAAATGAGAAAAATCACCATTAAATGATATGATTGTCTACATTAAAAATTCAAGAGAATTAGTTAATTAAAATTGGTTGGGTTTAATAGACCAGAACTATATTTTAAAATGGTAGAAACTTTCAGCAACAATAAATTAAACATATAGTAGAAAAATAATTCCATTCAAAAAGAAAAAAAAACTAGAAACAATAAAAGTACTGGGAAAGTAAACCTATTCAAATGTATAATAACATAAATACCTTTGGTAAAAATTCACAAAATTTTTCTAAAGGGCACTGATAAGAAAAATGCAAATATAGATACACTCTGAAATACGTGGCAGACAATTTCTTGAGAAAATATACATATCCTCAGATACATATATAAAATGCAAATTTTTCACAAATAATGGTGGCAGAGAAGTTCATTTGACATTTCTGGTGGTCTGATTATAGCTACAATCTAAATGTTTATAATTTGGTTTTATGTTCAACATCAAAAGTCAATGAAATTTTCCTCTCTTCTTTCATCAAAAGAAGGGGTTATCATAGTGTGTGCCAGGAAGAGCAAAAAAATCAACACCAAGCAACTTTGCAGTGAAGGCTACTGTCACTAATTCTCATCCTTTCTGGCCTCCAAAAGTCATGAGCCCTGTGGAAAATCTTCCATTTCCTAAATGTAGTTCTGCTTCTTGGTACCAGAACCTCCTCAATAACAAGAAAGGACACATTATTGATGCATATAAAACCAACTTAAAAACACTGTAGTCTAGGAAAAGTCAACCATGAGACTCACTCTGTGTGCACGTTCTTGGATGCACTGCTGCTGGAAAGTGGACCCAGGCCACTGTGCACTGATGACATCTGCAAACTGTAACAACAGCTTGTGTCACCCTTGTCACCTCAAACCTTTTGGGGGAAAATTAAGGCTATAGGTAAGTAGTCGATTTAGTACAATAAATAACTCATCCAAATTCTGCCTCTCAAATGTCTTCTATTTCTTGGAATGCAGGGCATAGATCATAACGTGGGAGCATATTCAGGAGTTTTGTTAAGGGCTGCCACGACAAAATTACACAGACCAAATGGTTTAAACAATGGATATTTAGTTTTTGCAGTTTGTGGGCTGGAAGTCAGGGCACCAGGATGCTTTGGTTTTGGTTAGGTCTCACTTCCTAGTTAATAGGTGGTCCTTCTTACTTTCCCCCTCAGATAACTTTTTTCAGCGCATGTGCACTGAGAAGACGGTGCGCTCTCTGCTGGCTTTTACTATCAATACACTAATCCTGTCACGAGGCACTCATCCTCATGACCTCATCGAGCCCTGATTACCTTCCAAAGGCCCATCTCCAGCTGCTATCACATTGGGGGTTTACAGCTTCAACATATGAATTTTGGAATAACAGAACCATTTGGTTGATGGCAAGGAGCATGTTGCTTTTAAACATCAGATTGGCAGATCCCTGTGCACAAAAGATAATAGGTCTACTGGACTCTTTGATTAAAATTTCTGTTTTAGAAATTTCTCAAAAGCACCTATCTTTACTACAATAAACATGTCTCAAAGCTTAGACTTATTTATTTCTTTCAAACATTGTTTGTTAAAGACAAAAACCACTAACCGGGTTCTTCATGATCAATAGCAGGCAATTCCCAGTCATCACTGCTCATATTACTGTCTGATCTTCTTTAGCTGAAGCATGACAAAATAGTAGGTTTTATACTTTATTACAGAATTATCCTGGCGTTTTTGTTTCCATGGGCTTAATGTTTAGAAAACACAAACATTTAAAGACAATTCACAATTTTTTTTTTTTTTTTGAGATGGAGTTTCGCTCTTGTTACCCAGGCTGGAGTGCAGTGGTGCGATCTCGGCTCATTGGAACCTCCGCCTCGGGTTCAAGCAATTCTCCTGCCTCAGCCTCCTGAGTAGCTTGGACTACAGGCATGCGCCACCATGCTCAGTTATTTTTTGTATTTTTAGTAGAGACGGGGTTTCACCATGTGGACCAGGATGGTCTTGATCTCTTGACCTCATGATCCACCCGCCTCGATAAACAGAATTGCACACCAAGTAAAGGATTTTTTAGGTCAATATATTATCCTTCTGAGACATATCTATGTAAACTTTCTAATCTAGATTCATTCTATAATAAAGACCAGGAGTTGTTCAAAAGCTGCCATTTATTCATGCCATTTCCTATGTCAATTTACAGATAAAAATTAAATGAGTATGATATATTTCAATATGTAAGAAGCTTCTCTCGCCTTTACAAAGGTAGTCTTCTTCCTTTTTTATGATTAATCGAAAGATTAAGAAATCCATATTCATTCAGTCTTCTCTCGCCAGCCTGACCTGGATTGGCTCTGTGTCCCAGAGCAAATCTTACCTGGAATAGTGATAATCCCCACATGTCAAGGGTGGGACCAAGTGGAGATAACTGAATCATGGGGGCAGTTTCCCCATCCTGTTCTCGTGATAGTGACTGAGTTCTCACAGATCTGCTGGTTTTAAAAAGGGCTTCCCCGTTTGCTCAGCACTCATGCTTCCTCCTGCTGCACTGTGAAGAGGTCCCTGCTGCCATAATTGTAAGTTTCCTGAGCATACCCCGACCCCCGCCCAGCCTTGCAGAACTGTAAGTCAATTAAACCTCTTTTTCTTTATAAATTATCCAGTTTCAGTTATTTCTTCATAACAGCATGAGAACAGATTAATACATGACCTTTCTGAGCTGTGCTGGATGTTTGTGTTGACAGCTTCAACAGAGAGGCTTGTTTTACAGTAATTCTCCAACAGTCATATTTTCTCCAGGCTGAATCATCTCTACTCTTTATTCATTCTCTGGCTGCATTTGAAATTTGAATTTTGTCATTTTGCTTTCCAAAGGCAACAGATTGGGAGAACTCCAGAGTGTTCGATAATGGAACACAGGCTGCTAATCTTTGATAAAAGACTATAATCCTAGAGAACATGGTGCCAGACTTTTTTTTTAATTCTTTCATTTTAAATCTGAGGAAGACTGGCTGAATACACTTAATTGATCAAAGCATATAAATGTTCTCTTGAAATCACATTGCTTGAGTGATAAATACCATAATTTAACCTTTATTATTGAACATGTGGCAATGAAGTCCATTTCCCTCTTTTCTATAATTTTGTTTACTCTGATAGTCACATGATCTCCACCCTGCTATCTATCCTTTTCTGTTGACAGGGAGAACAGTGATCATTCAGGTGTGTGTCTGATTAAGGTGGCATGACATTGAAAACTGAATGTTCACACTAGCAGTTAGCCTTCCACCTTCCTTCAAAATTATGTGTTTGCATCCAAGTATTAAAACATACAGTCCAATTTTAAAAAGAGAAAAGAAATGTAAACACCCGAAAGTTATGACTCCACATAAAACCTAGATTCTAAAATCACTAAATGAACACCACAGAGTTCTTTAGCCTGAAAATGATCTGTTGAATTCTGGTTTATAGACTTGAATTATACATAATCTTGAAGACCTCTCATCTCAACGACATAGAAATAAAAGCAGACGAGGAAAAGTCTCAGGTAAAGGCCAATTTTGCACTGTTCCTGGTCTTACCCCATTTCTACTCTGTAGTTTGCAAAGCACCTCAAAATCTGAAATAAATTCCAGTTCCACTTTATATACCTACTACATGAATTTGAAGAAAATAGCATACAACAAAAGCAATTTGGCATCTATTATGTTTCATGTATATAACTTATCTCCTCCAGAAATGGATCAAATTTCTTCTTCTGTTGCCTAGCTGTGGATTAGAGAACTCTATTTTGTCCTTTAACCTCCATCAGAGCATTTCCAGAGTGTTATCCCTTGAGGCTGAGAACACAAAAGCTATGGAGTGGCATTTTAGCAACATATAAAGCAGGGATTCTCAAGGGTGGCTTCTGGCCCTACAGAAAGTAGCAGATTCAATCTTTGGATTTAATTCATTTATTCTCCCCCTATAAAAGTGAGGGTAGAGGACAGTTGAGCTTGGAGACTCCTGCTGTGCGTATGTGGGTCACATTAAACTGGCACAGAGGCTACTATCCTGTGGTTAGGGTGTGATTTGTGATAA
Source organism: Cheracebus regulus (assembly GCA_963574635.1). Taxonomy (NCBI): domain Eukaryota; kingdom Metazoa; phylum Chordata; class Mammalia; order Primates; family Pitheciidae; genus Cheracebus; species Cheracebus regulus. Next base: position 7,651 of record CAUYQU010011016.1, read on the forward strand.
ACACGTCTTTTCATCCAACAGTTTTTAAAGCTTAAACCCAATTAACTTCTCCATATAGAAGAGACATCATTCCAGAAGAGTTCTACCTGCTCTACCTTACCTTAGGTAAGCTCACTCCTAATAACCTGTATCACTCCAATGGATCAATAGTCTAAATAGTAAGTGGGTCAGGTCCCATGGCCTTTTCTTGACTCTGATCAAAGCTATGCATAATTCTGATATCTGTGTGGAGAACAGGATGCTGGATAATCAAACAGACGAAGAGACTAAGTTGGGTATGAGGCAGTAAACAAGGTGAGGTTCTTTGGTTGGATGGCGATGCTTTGGAGTAAGATAATATCAGTGGAAACAGCAAGAAGTGAATGAATTTCTGCTACATTGTGAAGGTGACATTGATAGCATTGGCTAATCAATGGCATGTTATTAATACGTCATTCCCTCTCCCTACCAAGTCAGTCCTTGTTGTCACCGAAAAATTGGAAGCACTACAAAAAGTAAAAGTTCACCCCAAAGTACCATAGTAATGACCCTCCCATCCCCACAGTGGGGAAACTGTCAATGTTAAGCAAAGGAAGCATGAGGATTCTACATGTGATGTGAGTTTCACTTGAGCAACGCAATAAATTGTGACATCATTTGCTGAAATATGGAAGGTTGGGGAAGGAAATGTTGGCATGAGTGTTGGGAGAAATCAGTTGTTCTCCTTTGTACAGGTGAACTCAGGGCTTCTACGTGACATCCAAGTGAAGTTATGGAGGAGGCAGTCAGACACACCGACTCAGGGCAGAGACATGGCGTAGAGATGTAACAACTGGGTGTTGCTAGAAAAGAGACTGAACTGAGGGTCTCAAGCAGGGAATCTGTGCCAATAAGCAAACACAGCACTATAACCTCCCTCTCGCCACCAGGTCAGTCCTTGTTCTCATAGAGGAATTGGAAGCAGTAAAATAAATAAATAATAGCCCGCTTTCACGTCCCCTCAGATCACCTGGAGCAACTTGAGTACTGACACACATACAAGAATCAAACACACCAGGTGGCTTCTTATTTCAGTTCATATTCAGCCTGGAGAGAAGCAATCAAGTCAATGAAGAGCATTTCAGGCGTTTCTTCAACATCTGAGGCCTGGACCACTTTCCCATTGAAATTATTTCAGCACCTCCAAAAATAGCTTTCACTAGCCCCATTTTTGGATAGCTTTAGGGAACACTCAAAACACCCAAGAGCACCATAACATCACCCTCACATCCCCACAATGTGGAAACAACCAAAACATCAATTAAATGTGACAAACAGCAGTTTATAATCCAAATTCCAATTACTCTATTGTAAAATTTCGTTACAAAACAAGACATGTGTGTCTAAAATTAAAGATACGTTGTAAATTCTAGAACTGAATTTTCATGACCAGCTGCAGGAGATTATTGTTACTTAGCAGGAGGTAGGGGAAGAAGATGTGAAGGAGTAAGAGGAATAGGTTTCCAGATTTCTGTGTCCTGAGGGGATTATTTCATCTGTGCCAACAATGTTTTCATTGATAACTTGTGTAGATAAATCCAATTGCTTGAGATGTTGCTACAAGAATAAAGCAAAAATGTAACGATTCGTAAAGGGAATTTCAGAGCAAGGAATACCTGTACTCAGATCTCAGTTTTCTCAAATAATTGAAGTTTATGCTTAGATAACCCAGCTTCTCTATTTGTCAAAGTGCTCACCTTGGAAACAGTCACAATAATATTTTGCCTAACTCATATTCCTACATATGACTACATAGACTAAAGCTGTTCAAACCCCACCTACAAATGCATATTTACTCTTGTCTGTCCCCAAAATGCCATAGTCCCATTATTTCTCTGAGTCATAACTAGAGTTTATTTTTCCTTTCCCCTTCATATTTCCATTTTTTCTCACTTGGTGTGGAATAAAATATGCAATTCTAAAACTCAGTAAAGATTCAAATGTCCAACAAGTACAAATAAAGGGAAATATTATATTTAACTTGTATTTTACATAAAGATTTTTCTCTATGTAATTAGTTTTTATCTATAAACTATAGCTTACTTATCATTTATTATGTGTCAGTCTATTCTAACCGCTTTCTTCACTTCACTTAATTTTCACAGTGACCTCATGAAGTTGGTAGTTTGGTAGTATTTTCATCCCCATTTTATCAATAAGAAAACTGAGGGAGAGGTGAAACTGTGTGGGGAAAAAGAGAGAGAGAGAAAAGAGAGAGTGATTTCTCAAGATGGTGCAGCTAGAAAGTGGTAGAGCTGGGATTTGAACTTAAGACACTCTGGCTGCAGGATTTGTGGTCTTCTTTATTACTCTGCTGTGTCGCCTCGAGTTGAAGAAAAAAGACATTGTACAGTTAAAATACTTGGAGAAAAAATAAAATGGCCTCTCTGAGCTAAAGTCTTCTCCTATTTACTTTTGTGAAATGATACAACATCCCTTACAACACAATTTATCCTATTAGTGATTTCAGGCTGTCATCATGTGAAGAAACTTGCCTAATTTTCAAAGCTAGCATTTTCCAAACTAGCTACAGTTTAATGTTTAGTATGAATATTTATTAAGTTCACATACCTACTAGTGTTCTCAGGAACTGAGTTTAGGAAATGCTGATCCAAGTTCCCAACTATCTTATTTTGCAGAAATATTCTGAAAGGGAAAAACTAAATCTTATTATCATCAAGAAATAGATTTATGAAAAAAAGGAAGGGTGATCTTTTTAGGGGGTCCATTTCATTTGTAAAAGGGAACTTGTAGTATCCCTGAACAGTGGAGGTTAAAAAATCAGTCCTACATATTAACTTTCATTTGGTTAACTAGGTACAACGAGCAGGTTTCTGATCATATATATGGTTGTGTTGGGAATTTGGAATGTATGGTGTCTGATATGGTTTGGCTTATGTCACCTACCGAATTTCATGTTGAATTGTAATCCTCAATGTTAGAGAAGGGGCCAGGTGGGAGGTGGCTGGCTCGTGGAGATAGATTTCCTCTTTTCTCATGATATTAAGTGAGACTTCATGAGATCTGGTTATTTGAAAGTATGTAGCAGTTCCTCCTTTGTGCTCTCTTTCTCTCCCTCTCTCCCCATCTCTTCCTTTCTCTCTCTCTCTCTCTCTTTGCTTTGTCCATGTGAAGTCATGCCTGCTTCCCTTCATCTTCTACCACGATTGTAAGTTTCCTGAGGCCTCTCCAGAAGCAGATGCCTTTACAGCCCATAGTACCATGAGTCAATTAAACCTCTTTTGAAATAAATTACCCAGTTTCAGGTCTGTCTTTATAGCAATGTGAAAATGACCTAATACAGAAAATTGGACCAGAGAAGTGGGGGAATTGCTATAAACACACCTGAAAATGTGGAAGCAACTTTAGAACTAGGTAATGGGCAGAGGTTGGAACAGTCTGGAGGGCTCAGAAGATGACAGGATAGTGAGGGAAAGTTTGGAACTTCCTAGAGGCTTGTTGAATGGTTGTGACAAAAATGCTGATAGTGATATAGACAGCAAAGTCAAGGCTGAGGAGGGCTCAGATGGAGATGAGGAATTTATTGGGAACTGGAGCAAAGGTCACACTTGCTATGCTTTAGCAAAGAGACTGGCAGTGTTGTGCCCCCTGCTTGGGAGATGTGTGGAACTTCAAACTTGAGAGAGATTTAAGGTATCTGGCAGAAGAAATTTCTAAGCAGCAAATCTGCTTCTGAAAGCCTATGGTCATTTTCATAAACAAAGAAATAATCTGAACTGGAAGTTATGTTTAAAAGGGAAGCAGAGTATAAAAGTTTGGAAAATTTGCAACTTAGCCATGTGGTAGAAAAGAAAACTCCATTTTCTGAGGATGAATTCAAGCTAGCTTCAGAAATTTGAACAAGTAGAGAGAAGTTCAATATTAATAGCCATGACAATGGGGAAAATGCCTCTAAAGCATTTCAGAAACCTTTGCAGCAGCCCCTTCCATCACCAGCCTCAAGACCTAGGAGTGAACTATGGTTTTGTGGGCCAGGCCCAGGGCTGCACTGCTCTGTGCAGCCTCAGGACGTGGCATCCAGCACCCCAGCCTCTCCAGCTTCAGCTGTGGCTAAAAGTGTCCCAGGTATGTCTCAGGCCATTCCTCCAGAGGGTGCAAGCCAAAAAGCCTTGGCAGCTTCCTTATTGTGCTAAGCCTGTAGGTGCACAGAGGGCAAGAGTTGACACTTGGAAGCCTCTGCCTAGATTTCAGAGGAAGTATGGAAACATCTGGATGTCCAGGCAGAAGTCTGCTACAGGGGCAGAGTCCTCATGGAGAACCTCTTCTAGGGTAATGTGAATGGGGAAATGTGTGGTTGAAGACCCCACGCAGAGTCCCCACTGAGGCACTGCCTCCTGGAGCTGTGAGAAGATGGTCAACATTCTCCAGGCCTCAGAATGTTAGATCCACCCGCAGCTTGCACTGTGCACCCATAAAAGTCTCAGTCACTCAATGCCAGCCTGTGAAGGCAGCCATGGGGGCTCTACCCTGCAGTGCCACAGGAGTGGAGCTGCTCAACCCCTTGAGTCATTGAGTCAAAAGACATCTATTCATCTTAAATTACCTTTGATCAAAGTAAAGGAAACACTTTTTAAAACACCAAACATAGAAAAACCGTTATTCTTATCCTACCTAGCAGAATATATCTTCCCTCAAACATTTATGAGTTTTGTGTCTATATTTAGTATATGCCCATAATTATGCTTTGGTTTGAGCTGACTTCGAAGGCTATAAGGATAAAGGATTAAAGAAGTGAATTGTTTTTCACCTTAGCTTATTTAAATTTGTTTTATATTTCTTTTTGGAAAGGACATTGCATTTCACACGCTCACATATCTGTTGGCTCTTGTGCAAAGAACTCATCTCTGAGTTTGAAGGCCTTTATGTATTGTGAATGTTTTTTTACAGTGATTGTATCATAAGCATTTGCTGATGTATGTAGAGTGTAAGCATGGGATGTGTGCTCTCACCCAAGAATTTGTCCGGTCATGGAGTGCCTCTGGTATACCAGCCACATGATTTGGTTTGGTAATTGCAATAACTTCATGGGCTAAGCATGACTATCTTCATGATATATGAGAAGAAAAAGGTACATAAAACAACTTCAAAAGAACCCAAATGATAAATAACAGAGCCAGTTAATGCTTGTTTTCCCACATCTAATGTGACTTCCACTAGAGCCCAATAACAGAGATTTCTCTGTGTAGCATTTGTTTTTTTTTTTAACTTCAAGATTCTGTATTTTTCAGACAGAGTTGAGGTTCCATGCCCTAGGCCTGTCTGCCATAGAAATTCCACATGTTCCTTAATGTTTGCTAAGATTGTTGGCTAAAGGAAAATACAACAAACTCCATGATACAATCCTAATTATATCTTTCATTAAAATAATGGTGTTTGTGGAACACCATCAACTCTATCTAGCTAGACAGAGTTTGGGGATGAATAGCTGTGTGAATTGAAACTGAGGAGAGAAGCTGGAGCACAGAGCTGATACATCCTGTTGTTAGTGGTACATTCTCACTGCAAGGGCAAATCTCTCAACTAGAGTTCTGTGAGAGAGTATCTCAGATTTATAGACTCTCTAAAATAAAATATAAAGTTGCTGCTTAAAAGCAGAAAGGCATTTGTGGGGATCAAAGCCAAAGCTATATTTCAAGTTTAAGGAGTTCCATGACCAAAAAGCTGTTCACCCACTGATGGAAGAGAGCACACTACCCACCCTCTGCCTCACCCACAACATCTCTGCTAGTCCTGAGCATTAGGAGTGATATGTGTATATCAAATTCAAGAGCACACAGTTGGTATCAAACCAAAGGGCCAAGGAAAAGGAAATTTCTTATGAGACTGAGAACCTTTCTTATGATCCTTTCTTTAAAAAATTATACTTTAAGTTCTGGGGTACATGTGCAGATCACGCAGGTTTGTTACCTAGGTATACATGTGCCACAGTGGTTTGCTGCTTCCATTCCCTAGTCATATATATACATTAGGTATTTCTCCTGATGTTATTCCTCCCCAGTCCTCCCACCCCCTGCTACCCCTCCCCTAACCCTTCCCCCCTCGACAGGCCCCGGTGTGTGACGTTCCCATCCCTGTTGTCCATGTGTTCTTATTGTTCAGCACTCACTTATGAGTGAGAACATGCAGTGTTTGGTTTTCTGTTCTTGTGTCCATTTGTTGAGAATGATAATCCTATGAGAGTTCTTGTTACCTTGTTTTTATTTGCTTTTTTTTCATGTGTAGCTGGTGTGGAGAGAGAGCCTGTATAGGCTACCATTTGAAGGAAGCCTTCTGCTATGGAAAATCCTAGGGAAGGCATCATAGGAATCTTCCAGCTTACACAATATGGAAATGTTCCTGTACCTTTACGAGGCACTGTTCTTGGATTCCTCGTTCTCTCTCTGTCTTAGATTTGGACATAAGACAATAATTGCTATTATTAGAATGTAAAACTAAGAAAAAGGGGACAAGTTAGGGATGAATAAATTCCTGGTTTTCTGTATTGTTACAGCCGCATGTGCTAAGGTCAGATGTTCAATAGAGAAATTTGGAAACAAGTCCCCCCTCTCCCTGTTTAATGGGAATGTGAATTTAATTAGAAGCACCTCTCCTGCACGCCTCCCTTTGAGCCTGTGGCAGCATTAACACCTAGAAAAGAATTCACCCTCTCAGGATTCTAGTGGCTCTTCCACCTTTCCATCACAGATACAAGAAGAACCAGAATGGCTATTACATTGCTTCTGTGTGGAGAAGGTTGAGTAGCTGGCCACGTTGTGTAACAGGGGTTGAGCTTCTGCTCAGCATCAGGGAAGAAGGTTTGGTCTACACTAAAGACAGGGAGGGTCACTCACGAAGTAAGAAACTCATGTAAGGTAAAGACTGTTGTAAGACACAGCCAGTATCTCCCATCTAACTAGAGGTTAATTAAGTGAAACCTCAGAAGCCTCTGGGAAAAACCAATGGGGAATTAATTTTATGTCCTTTGGACACAATTGACTTTCAGGAGGCTGTAGCATGGATGGCTAATTGTTATAACTGCTGTGATTGGCATTCACCTTCCATTGGTGGCATTGGCTGGTGGAACTTGTGGCAGCAAAGTGTCATGTTAAACAAGGATTAGCAGCACTAATGGGAGATGAAGGCAAGAAGCTTCAATGTCAGGCTGGTAGAAAAACAAAATCTGCAACAAAAATTAATTAAAATAATACACTCTATTGCCCATTTTAAAATATACAACTGCAGGTGACTGGTATTCTGGACTAGATATAGGAACTCCATTGTGGGTGCTCAGGACCAACTCATGGAAGCATACTCCTAGAGCAATTGTGACTTTCCTGTTGTCACAAAACAAAAGCCAGCTCAGATTTGCATCAAGGACACTGTCAGGGGGCCAAAAGGATTGGCTGAGCTGAAGATAGAAGCCTAACAATGCTGTAATTACGATGAATAAGTACAGTGCACTTGCTATAATTAATAATAACAACGTATTGTATACTCAGAACTTGCTAAGAAAGTAGATTTTAAGTATTCTCACCACAAAACTTAAAAAGTAACTATGTGAGATGATTGATATGTTAATTTGCTTAATTGTGGTAATTATTTCACAATGCATACATATATCAACATACATTGTGCATCTTGAATATATACAATTTTTATTTGCTAATTATACCTCAATAAAGCTAGAAAGAAAACCTCAGAGCCATTGATTTTCCCAGTAACTTGAATCACTTGGGAACAAAATGGCTTAGACAGGCAAGTACAGAATGAGTACTTGTTTACATAACAGAAGAAGGCCAGGCAGGTGGATTCCACGCATGAAAAGTGTATTTAACACAACAGTGTGTTTGATATTTTTAAATACTGCAGCAATAACAAATGTGGGTTATTTTTCATTCAATGGAAATAAACTGAGATAAGAAATAGATGAAATTTGATTGTATACCCTTAACATTAGTGAATGCTTGATGCACAGTTGCACAGTTTTGAATTTTATGTGAAGTTAGAAGTTGCAGAAGGATTTTTTTGAGCCTGTGGTTTGGAGTTTGAAGACAGCAGAGGGCATGTGTCTGTAAGCACTCAAAACCACAGAGCTGAAGAGCCATCATCAATTGAATGAAAAGAAATGGCAGCAATAAAGCAAAACAGAGTTGTCAGAAGTCCTAAAGCCAGTTTCCAGGTGTGCCTCTTGAATGTTTGGCTTGGACCAAGTTGTTTCAGTTTTCAAGCCTAAGCTTTTCTAACTCTAGGTGAGGATGATAATAATTGTTTCTATTTCATGGAGCTGTTATGAAGAGTACCTGAAATAATATATACAAAATGTTTACCACAGTGCCTGGCACAAAAGTAATGCTCGTTATAAATCAGCTGCTGTGGTATAGGCTGCTATTGACCAATAAACATGCTCCTCTTCCGTTGTTCTGACAAAATCACAGTTTTGTTGGGAGTTGCAATATGCCTACTGAAATCTGTTTTCCAGGCTGTTTCGCAGATACAGGTGACCATGTAAAATATATACGATCATTAGGATGCCGGGTAACTTGTGGCATCAAGGACAGCTCCAAAAATGCAAGGGCAGTTTTACTGGCAGCATTCATTTTGCTTTTACTCTTTCTCCCTGCCTGGAATCAGAGCTGTGTTGCATGAATGTTCGAAGCCATTCTGTGACCATGAGGCAACCTGGAAGATAAAAGCCATGTATTAAAAATGATAGAAGAAAAATACTGAAAGGGCCAGGTATGATGGTTCACACCTGTCATCTCAACACTTTGAAAGGCTGAGGTAGAAGATCACTTGAGCCCATGAGTTTGAGACCAGCCTGGGAAACATAGCAAGACCCCATCTTAAAACAATAACAAAACAACAACAACAAAAAAACTAAAAGACAATAGGTCCCTGTTGATAGCTTACAGCTGACATAACAACCCTCAATTACCCACCTGTGATGATTAATTTTATGTGCAAACTTGACTAGGCCATGGTACCCAGGTATCTGGTCAAACATGTTTCTGTGAAGAAATTCTTATAGATGAGATTAACATTAAAACCAGTAGGCTTTGAATAAAGCAGATTATCCTCCATAATGTGGAGGGCCTCATCCAATCAGTTGAAAGCTTTTGTAATTAAGATGGAATTTCCCTGAAGGTGACGAAATTCTGCCAGCAGACTGCCGACTCCCTCTGGATTTTAGATTTGAACAAAAACTGCAACTCTTTCCTGGAACTCCAGCCTGCCAGCCTCTCTTCAGAGTTGTATCTTGTCAAGTCACCATCATCACATTGACCAATTCTAGTCAAATCTCTCTCTAGATAAATATAAATATAAACGCAGACACAGATATAGATGTGTGTGTATATATGTATATATACCTTATATAATCTACTTGGTCCTGTTTCTCTAGAGAATTCTGACTGATGAACTACCCTAAAATGTTTCATTTCTCATTTAGTAAAATAAAACCCAATCTACTTACACCCATTTTCATGTTTTTAGGCTTCTGCTACTCACTGTGGAGCACAATCCTTATTTGTACATTAGCCATCAGGAATTGCTCCAATGTTACGATCCTCATCGTGTGTCAAAAAGGCACAATTTGTTCCATGCTTAAATCCTATTGGAGATAAATTGTCTCCAAACTTCAAACGCGTCACTGAAAAAAGCAGTAGAAGCAATAAAATAAAATAAAATGAAATGAAAAGATGGAACCTCACTAAACTTTCTTTTGATTCTGCTGTTACTCTCAAATCATGGTTTTAAGACACCAGGGTAGCACTTGTGTGTCAAAAGTATCAAGCAATGAGGAAGACAGATGTGTGCTCACTTTAAGAAGCCCAGTAGCCTCTCTGCATGTGCAGGCTGCATGAGCAACTCTGGAGTAAAACTAAGGTGTTCGCAAAGTTCTTTGAACTTCCTTTTTAACTGATATGGCTTTAGAGCAATGCTGCCAAATACACTGAATATTCTGGTAATCTAATTAATATAACATCAAAGAGGACTATCCTACTATTTTTAAGCTTCAGGTTCAGTTGTTAAGTGTGATTTTACACGTTTGGTATGTAGAGGTGATGTTAAAATATAGCCTTGCTCTTGACCATCTCTGACTTTGCCATCTCCTTCTCAAGCCCTAAAGAATTCTTGTGGGACCCCTCAGGCTCTGTATATTTAAGAACGAAATAGAAAAAAGTCTGACCTTTAGTTTCCACTGAGGATATGTACCCTTCTTCAGAATCTGAGCTTTGCAAAGACTAGACTCGGGCCTATTTATCTGGATCCCAATTCAGTTTCATCTGCCTCATTCTATGCATTTATGAGTGTTTCTGCATTCCACACACAACTTGTACCACAGGGTTGTTTCCTTTTTTTGCTGCTTTTGGCAAATATTCATTCATTTATTCATTCATTCTTTGTTTACTAATAGCAAAAATGCTGTGCATGTAAAATGATTCTCATCATACAAATAATTTCAAACAATATTTGTTTACAATGAATGCTCATTGCTAGGTAGAAAAATTTAGCATGTCAGAAATCTGGGAATCTATTGTGAGTCTCATTCACGCAAGGACAAGTTGACCAGACGTCTAAAAATGATATATAGCAGTGACCTGTTTTGATCCTTATAGACAATTCTACCCTTTTGTTTTTGAAAGATAATGTGAAAGGTGACTCATTGGAAACCTTGTAATTTATTTATGTATTTAACCATATGTTGAAGAATGCTTTAAGGATTTGAATTTATGTTTGACTAATTTAATGACCATATCAAAATACTTAGTCTGTTATCATTCAGCATTACAAAGTTGCTTTCCTTGAGGGGTATAGGATCATTCATGTCATCATGTTACTTTGAGATAACATATGGAAGAAACATATGAGGATATTAAAATGTCATTCATGTAGTTTCATCCAGCCAGACAGATTTCTCCATCAAAATACTCCATGAAAATAATTTTAAGGTATATTGCTAAATATTGGTAGAATTTTCTAAAACATGGGGATATAAGTTATTTGGTAAATTTAATTAAGAAGTTGTAAGGAGTTTCTTTCAGTTTGAACATGGAGGCAAAAAATTAGTTTTCTACTATCTCATCTCAGAGGTCACTGAAAAAAAAACTCATCAAAAAGAAAAAAATCCCTTTTCAGTGAAATAAAGAGACAGCTGGGAAGTCAGACAGCAAAACAGATGGAATAGCTACCAGGGAAAACACAGATGAAGCTAGCACACAGGAAAAAGTGAAGTTAATCGACCAGTAGAGAAGACTCAGATCTAATGGATCCCCAAGAAAGACAAAGGAAGACAACTCTCTAAAGGTGAGAAGTACGCACTTACTTGCAAAAACACTAGGTTACATTTAGATGGCCAGTCCTAAGAAACAAGGGAGACAGAATCAAGTGAGGATTAATAATAATAATAATTTAAAAAGTGGCCATTTATACAGAATGTAAACTTTCTCTACAACAGTCAAAGAGAATCTTTGTATTCCGGGTTTTGTAATGAACTGTTTATCTTGTTTAAGTAGGAAGAAGGAATGCATGATCAAACTCAGACAAAGAAAAGTAGATCTATGAATACAAACAAATAATAACAATCAAAAGTCCAATTAGCTTGGAACATGTCCAGGTAACTCCCCTGTCCCCCAAAAAAATCATTTGCAAATAGTTGCTGCAGGTAGGAGCATTTATTTCCTTCCATGATGTATAATGAAAGAGGAATGGGAAAAAAAAAAGATGAATAAATGACATTTCTACTCCTCAGTTACTGCTAAAGATATTAAAAATTTAAAAAGAATTTGTTTCTGTTCTTTAAAAGGAAGTCAGTCAAAATTCAAGTAAGAAACCAGCAACTGTTATATTCCAAAACAGTAAGTGGCAAAAAGTACAAATTGGGAGATGATCTTTAAATAATGACCTATATACCTGAAGCTTCATTCATCAATAGCACTTTCTCCTAGTGCTGATGTTTTCTTTGTGACTTTTCACAATGAACTGTTGACTTTCAGAGTATAGTACAAAGAAAGACTGGGGAACACAGAAGGTTCTGCAATGAGGAACAGCATGATATGGAATATGGAATTTCTTCTCAAATAAACCAACCCTGGATTTCCAACCTGCAATGTGAATTTATGTTGTTAAATGAACACCTATGTGTGTTTTGTGTACGGATACTGTACTCATGTCATTTTTAGGTTCAGTAATAAAAGATTCATTAAACAACCTATTTAGAAAAAAAAAGAGGAATGGACACAGACTTTGCAAATATACTACATGATCAGAAGGAAACGAAATGTAAAATAAAAGATTGAGTGTTCTCAACACAAACTCTTGTCATAGAGATGATGAGAATGATAATAAAAAATATAGTCAGAAATAATTTTTTCAACTGGAAGAATGTCAAAAAGAAGAAACATCGGGAGATAGCAAGATAACTAGAGGAATTGAAAGTGATGCCAACAAAACACATTTTTTAAAGAAAGAAAAATATCTATCATAGAAACAAAGTGAAAACTTGAAGGGAAAGGAAAGGAACACCACTTCTGTAAAAGCTGTCAGGAACACAGGGGACAAAAGTGAGAAATGAAAGCAAAGCAAAGCAGAGGTTAAAAAAAAAGATAAAAGTTATTAAAGAAAACTACTATATCTCATACTACTCACTGTCATGAATCCCTAATGGATCAATGGTTATATATTAAAAAATGAAAATGTAAAATATTCAGTCAAACTATGAATAAGTTTATAAGAAGGACATGAAGTTACGTTCATAAAAATGAACCTCTTGCATGCTAAAACACATTGTAAGTAACACAAACACTTGGTTATAATATTTGCCACTTATAGATAGCCAAAGAGCTAGCTGAAAGATGAAGAGTATGATCCCACTATGCACAGCCAAGGAAATACTATTGAATATTTGAAAATATATTAGACTGAAACCATAAAATGTTAAATATAAGTTAAAAATATATTGATACATCATTTTTCCTACCAGTGATCAAAAGATCTAAATTTGTGGTGGCCCATATTTGGTAAATGATATAAAACACAATTTTGTACATTGCCAGTGGAAGGTCACTTCTAGGAATTTATCCTGTAGATACAATTTTACACCTTCAAAATAATGAGCATATGAAGTTAATAGTTCAGAATTGTTCATAATGGAAAAAGATTGTAAACAATTTAATTGTCCAGTAATAGGGGAATTTTATATATCTGTAAAAAAAATTTAGAGTATACAGCAATTTAAAAAGGGATGCTTTTAGATAATAATATGGAAGTATCACTAAGGGATATTAAGTAGAAAGCCATACGCATACAACAGTGTGCATGGTTTGGAAAACAGTGTGTGTGTATGGTGTGGGAGTGGTGAAAAAGAAAGAGAAAGAGTAGATGAATGAATGGATGGATGATGGATGGATGGCTGCAAGCGCAGGTAAGTGGATAAACAGAAAGGCAATAAAATCACATGCTTGTGTATGCATCAAATATCTGGAAAACTGTACAAATAACTTGTAATGCGAATTATTTACTGCAGTTGAATCAGGTGGCTGGCACAAGATTTAGACAGATATTGATCATACCATGATATGTGCAATACTTACATGTTTGAACTGTGAACAATGTGAATATAATACCAAATCAAAACCTAAATAATTTTTTTAAAAATATTATAAGCAGTTAGTAGGTAAGTGATGTATAGGAAATTTCTAGATGACTTCAAGACAAAGAATCTTTACCTTGCTTGCAAATTTTAGCAGCTCCTTCTTTGTCCAAGTTGATATTTGAACTCTTGAGATGCGTGGAGTTTGGTGTTAAACTTTCAAGAATTTATTCAAACTTAGCACCAGATGCCTAGGCAAGGCCAACTCTTTCCTGATGTTCTCGCTCCAGTGCTGATGCTTCACTGCAATTTCCTAGGTGTCTGGTTGTTTTGTTAGTTGTTCTATTCCAAGTTCTACTGTTCTGTTCCAAGGAGTCTCAGGCCACACATAATCTCCATTTAACATATTTTCTTACATTTTCCTGTATCTCTTTTCTTGTTTTTCACTCCAAAGTCACTTCTGAAGGACCATATCATAAGACCAGTCAGATGTTTTTTGCATTTAAGAAAGTTGAACCTGGAAAGATTAAATACTTTGTCCCAAGTTCACACGGTGTAAAAACAGAAGTGCTGTGTTTTTTGTTTGCTTGTTTTTGTTTTCAGATGGAGTTTTGCTCCTGTTGCCCAGGCTAGAGTGCAATGGCGTGATCTCAGCTCACTGCAACCTCCACTTTCCGAATTCAAATGATTCTTCTGCCTCAGCCTCCCGAGTAGCTGAGATTACAGGCGCCTGCCACCACACCAAGCTAATTTTTGTACTTTTTAGTAGACTGGGTTTCACCACATTTGTCAGGCTGGTCTTGAACTCCTGACCTCAGATGATCAACCTGCTTCTGCCTCCCAAAGTACTGGGATTATAGGCGTGAGCCACCATGCCTGGGCACAAACTGCATATCTTGAATCTCACCTTCAATATCCTTTATTTCACCTCCTATGTTATTTTAAATATGAATCAATCTTCATCTTGGAAGAATTATCATTATAAAGACAAATCTTTCATTTCATTGACATAAACAGCAATAAAATCAACTTCAATATGTGAACAAAACATACTTCTTTTCTAATCATTTAAGAGACAAACCTTCTATGTTATAGATTAAATGTTAAAGTTTCAAACAGTTTCAAATATTATATTTGGGTTTGGGGAAAATAAAAAAAACACACGTCTTTTCTCATATTTTACTCAGTTTTTTATGCCTCAGTCAGCAGTTTGATAAAAACCACATGCTTACTATGGTTTTCCTGACTTTAAAAAAATTGAGTCATTCCCCAAGGATGTCACAGTTTGCTCACTCCCAAATCTGACATCATAATCCTTTACTCCCACAATTTGAATAAATAAATATATAACTTTCAGAAGCATCTTGAATGTATTTATTATTTATAATCTACCACATACCCTGTCTGTGTAATTACGGTTTCCTCCCTGATTTTTGCAGGGGATAAGTTATCTTTGCTTTATTCTATCCACAAGTAATTTCACCTTTGAACATATTTTTAATCAGTCAAGATTTCGCCTTCTATCTATAGCTTACCTAGAGCCTGATGAAAGACCAAGCAAGAAATCATCTCCATCTATTTGCTGCTGTAACAAAAATATCACGAAATGGATAAATTATAAACAAGGAACATTTATTTCTCACAGCTCTGGAGACTGAGAAGTCAAAGACCAGAGTGCTGGCAGATTCACTGTCTGGTGAGAGCCCACTTCCTGGTTTAGAGATGAGTCTCCCTTGCTAAGTCCACACATCTACACATGGTGGAAATCTACACATGGTGAAAGTGGTGAACCAACTCTCTGAGGCCTCTTCTATAAGGGAACAATTCCTTTACAAAATTCATTCATGAGGGCTCTGTTCACTTCTCAAAAGGTCTCACTTCCTAATATCATCACCTTAGGGGGAAGGATTTTCACACGAATTTTTGGGGGACATGAAAATTCAGACTCTAGAACCATCTTATGCTTCAATGTTTCTGGTGTTATCAGTTTCTTTTCTTTTGGCTTTCAATCAGAAACTCATCGAATGACTCATGCAATTACAATTTCTTAAATCCCCCTTTCTCTCAGATCTAAATAGTCCAACGTCATGCATCAGAAAAAGAATCCCTTGGAGTAGGATATGTGAACATAAATTTTTATTCTTTACTCAGTCTAGTTTCTCCTCCTTCGTGCTCAATTCCATGTCTTCCAAAAACTTGAGTTTGGAATAGAAATTTATATATTTTTTGTGTATAGATGATCTATACCTGAATGTTATTCATTTGTGACAAGTCTCATTTTTTTTTTAAAGCCAGTATAAAAAAATCATTTCCAGGCCACTAGAAAAGATACTTGCTACATATTGTGGGGGATTAAAAACATTAATATGTCATATCTCTAGTTTTAAAAGCTGACAATCTAGTTGTAAAATACTCAGACATAAAAATAGCTCCAGGACAAAGCAAATGTTCTTCAGAGATGTATTATAATTACAAACAATGCCCAAGGGACAAAGTGGTTTGTTGCATTCAGGGGAATATAAGAATGGCTAGACACAGTGTGGAATTTCAATTGTCTCATAATTTTTGCAGAATTTTACCTGAAGGCAAAAGAGGCTGAAGAACAGAAAGTATAGGACGAGCCCATTCCAACCTTGAATGCTAACTTCATGACAAACCAGTACGACAAGAAAATAAAGCAGGGTAAATAAATGTCTGCAGTGAGATAACAGTCTAAAGCATAAAGACTTGGAATTTGGAGCTTAACAAAAAATGTAAGATATTTTAGTTCAGTCACCTCATGCAATGGATGAAGAACATAAGATTGTAAAAGTGCATTGCTGGCATGAGGTCACAAACATGAACAGGGTCAAATTCAACATTTGAATTTATATTGCCCATATCCCAGACAAGAGGTCTTTCTACACAGTCACTTGCAGGCCAATGGCACATGGCCATGAATGTCAGGAAGAGTCATTTTGCCCTTGCTCTGTAATATTCTTTGAAGTTAGTGGAGATGTATAAGAAACTATGGAGACCATATGAAATTTCCTCCATAGAGTTTTAAAATTCCACTTTTTATGTGACACATTTTGATAAAATCAAGAAAAGAGATTTGATGTGAAGTGTGGCAGAATTTAAGAAAGTCATTCCAAGCTTGTAGCATGGCTAAGTAAGTCAGGCTTGGAGGACATGGCATGAGGGAGTCTCAGAAGCAGAGAAGCAGGTCAGAGCAGTACAGAGAGCAGAGGTCAAAGGAAGAGGGAAGAGTTCCAATTCCTAATGGAAGCACCATCCACTGTCAACAGTTGCTTTAATCTAGTTATAGACTTAAAAAACTTCCAAGCCATGATGACTTTCTAGAGTCAGACATTTGTTATTATTATTAGTGTTGCTGTTATTATTTATCTACAGTTACCATCACTACAGAGGGAACTTGACTACATCCACTTATTTCTCAATGCCCTTAAGCCCCAAAACCACACATTTTCTAAAAGGGTTCAGAATTCATATGTTGTTTTATGTTTATTTTGAGGCATAAGAGGAAATAAAGATTTTACATGGATTTTTAACTACATACATAGTCACTGATCTTTTAAAATAACTTTACAAGAAAGTATATCTTTAGCTGTGCTTCTATACTACTGTGAGTCAATATGAAATAGCATTTTAGATCAATCAATTTTAGAGCCTTGTTGCCTGGGCTAAAATCCCAGCTCTGCCATAACTTGTGTGACTTCTGAGCCTCAGTTTTCTCACTTGTAAAATGGGGATAATTATATTAGCCCCCATCATACATTTGCTGTAAGTTATATACTAATTTTTCTAGTGTATCTATTATTATTGCCAATGTTAAGATAATCTGCAGTCTTTTTATAATAACTGAGTAAGTTAGAGCTATATCATGTAATTCCTATTTTTTTTTAACCAGCGTAAATAATTCAAACCTAAAAGCACAAAGATAATTATTTCAGCTGGTCATGGTGGCTCATGCCTAAAACCCCAACAGTTTAGGATGCCAAGGTGGGAGGATCACTTGAGCCTAGGAATTTGATACCAGCTTGGGCAACATAGGGAGATCCTCATCTTTACCTCCGCAAAAAAAGTAAAAAAAGAAATTTAAAAAATAGCTAGGCATGATGGTGTGCATCGTAGTCCAGCTACTTAGGAGGCTGAGGCAGAAGGATTGCTTGAGACTGGGAGGTTGAGGCTGCAGTGAATTATGATGGCACCACTGAATCCAGCGTGGGTGATAGTTATTTTTGACTCCCATCTCAAAAATAAAAAGATAATTAATTTAAAAAATTTTCAACCCAAGCATTGAATTGAAATTCTGTGCATTTTACAACTTCATTTTGTTTGGACACATATGCACAAACACAAAAGCATTCATACATGATTTCTTTTTGTCAAGTCAATTTGCAAAAATAAATAAATAAATAAATATTGAACTTAGTAAGAAATTTTACTTGGATATGGAGAAAAGTTAAGGCTAAACTTCTCAATATTACAGTAAATAGCATAGTTCCCTCCATGCTTCTAGAAGAGAGAATGAATTTGAATACATTAACAAACTCTAGAGTAAGCAACTGCACATTTAATTTCATTGACCAATATGTAGCAGTTCTTTACTTGGTTCACTCAGAACCTAACTACCATTTGCATTGCAAATTTCTGCACATAAAAAATCAGATATTTATATACATAAAGAGATATAAATTTATATCTCTTTTTAGCTTGAAATATCCCAAATTAAGTGAGCCCCTAGCTATCCTCTCTTTCTTGACATGTGTGTTTTTAACTCTCTCTCTCTAGTTCTACCACTCATCAGCTGCCGTGCCTGCATTGTGGCCATGGAACTGGCTGTACCCTGTAGCTTATGCACCTCTCCACAGGTAACTGCGCAAACTTATATATAAAAAAGGAAAAAACACTTTAGTAAAATTTTTCAGAGCTACCGTAATTTCAAAGTTTTTTTTTTTCTTTTTTGTCACATGCCTCACTCCTAATAAACACATTTATTTGAAGAAATACCCATATTTTGGCCCCAGTCTGTATCTATTTGAGTTCTTCATCCTACCTGGCAATAACATAGAAACTCTATCACTTAGATAAAGATATGCTTGCTGTATCCACAATTAAACCCTGCTTTCCCTGTGTCTCCTGATACAAGGGTTCTTATGGAAGCCTTTGCCCTCTCCTCCCAAAGGTAAGACCATAGGTTACTTTTTAAAAATTTATACTTATTTAATAGTATATTATCTTAAAACAATCTTATGTTAAAAATAAACTTTGTAATTTCTGCTTTATTGTTACAAAATAAAATTAAAGATGTTAATTATTAATGTTACGGAAAAAAATTGACACTATTAATTTTATTGAACTTAAACAATTATTATAATAAACTATCTTTTGCTTTACATCAGGTAATTGTTAATTTGCCTTCTTAAAAAACACTGAATTAAATATTCGTCGATTGCTTAATTCAATGGATTTGCACTCATTTTAGGACCCTCATGTTTGTCTCAATCAACAAGTAAAAGCATAGGAGACATGTGATATGTAAATACCAAGAAAGGGGACTGAGAGTAAAAGGGATGAAATGCAGAACTAGGGTCTGTGACATGTAAGTCTCCAGTAGGAATGAACAGAGAGCCCGAGACTGGCCTCACACCAAAGCAGTGGATGCCGTGACTGAGGAACTTGGTGCAATAGAAAGAGCATTTGATTTGCTATTCACAATGCTTGGTTCACCCGATTATTTGATCACTTCTTAATTGTATAACTTTGGGCAAGTGACTTTATTCTTCTGTAAAATTGAATTAATACTCACTCTATTACTGGGATTTTGTGGGAATATAGTAAAGTTTTTTAAAAGCAGCTTGATTGAAATATAATACTTAAAATAAAATTCACCAGTTCCAAGTGTGTAAGTTTATGAGGCTTAGCAAGTACACACTCTCACATAATCACCACTACAATCATAATATAGAATGTTTTCATCACCCCGAATTTCCTCCTGTCCCTGTGCCGTGGACCACCTCTCCCCACTCCCAGCCCGGGTGACCACTGATCTGTTTTCCATCACTACAGCTGTGTCCGTTCTACAGTTTCATTTACATGAACCATATAGTATTATAGAATTTATGGTGTCTGGCTTCTGTCCTTTTTCATAATGTTTTTGAGATTGTAGTTGCCTGCATCAGTGACTTCAGTGACTTTCTTCTTTCTTTCTTTATCAGCGTGTCAGGGTTTTTCTTTGTTTGTTTATTGCTGAGTATTCTGTTTATAGATATACCACAATTTGTTTGTCTGAATTCTTGATAGCCGTGGAGGCTGCTTCCAGTTTGAAGCCATCGTGAAGAAAGCATTTGGTTACAAGCCCATAATCATGTTTCCTTTTCCCTCGATTAAATAACAAGAAGTGACAATGTTGAATTTCATGACAAGTGCCTGCTGAACTGTTTTCCAATGAGGCTCTGCCATTTTGAATTTCCACCAACTGTGCAGGAGCTTCTCAGTGGCTCACATTCCCAACTACATTTGGAAAGAAATAAATATGTGGCTATTTTGGGGTTGTAGGGACATCTGAGTTTAAAGCTTCATTTCACTGCAGAGGTTGGGACTCTTCACAAGTGCTTACTTGACATTGTATATTTTCTTGGCAAAGTGTATTTTTAAATAATTTGACCATTTACTTATTGAATAGTTTATTTATTGGTGAGTTAAAGAGTTTCTCAAAAGATATATGACTTTGTGAATATTTTCTTAATCTTTAAGAAGTTAGCATGTCTGTGCATAGTAGATAATCAAAAAATATTAGGACGATCTGATCCCAAAGATATTTGAATCTGAAGGATTACAATTCAATTGTAATTTGATTAGAAAAAAATACTCAAATTTTTAATAAGACATGTTTATACAGATATAATGGAAATCACTTCAAAGTTGTTTAATGTACCTAGATAAAAAGTAATTCCACTGTTGCCGAATCAAATCTAGAATTAAGATATTTTTACTTTCACCAAATTTTAATAAGAAGCTGTATAAGAAAGCTGTTATCATTACTTCTTATTATTGCAGATGCAATAGTATCAAATGTGACACCTCTAAAACGTACTTTGTGTCCCTTATTTAAACCTTCATGTGCCTTATTTAAATTGTTATTATATGAAAACATAAGCAAAATAATGTAGCATTTAATAGCTCACACCTGGGAGTCAGATGGTATTAAGTTTCTGACTTTGGCAATTGACTTAACCTCTCAAAGCCTCAGCTTCTTTCATTTTCAAATTGAAGAAAAACTCCTTACCTCTTAGAGTTGTTGTGAAGATAAAAGAGAAAACATCTATAAAACACTCAGGATGATGCCTGCACATGCCTGGCAAGTGCCTAAAACACCTTAGCTTACTATTTTGATTATTATTAACAGCTTTGATGAAAAGTGAAATTTAAATACTAGCATAAATTGGAAATCTGTAGAAAGAAGCAATAAGATACAAATGCAGGCCTTCATTTATACGGTAATTTTAATATTACAAATGTGTCTGAGATGTTACTGTTTCATGAGACACAAACTAACTTATTTTCATTTTCTTCCCTGTCACATCTCAAATAAGCTGTGTCACCACTTCTTAGGGTATTAGGTCAGTGGCCTTAATTACTCATCTGAACTTTCTCCCTCCTTTTTTTTTTGGACAGTAGGCATTCACACCATTTGTTTTCTATTCCAAAAAGGGGCAGGGGGAAAGGCCAGAGCTAATGACGTTTTCTAATGCCTTTCCAATTCCTCTGTATCTAATTTATGTAGAGTAAAGGGAATCACTCCTTGGAGGTTATTATTGGCACATGCGCAGAGCTTAGAACAAAGGAGTCGGGTAGGCTCCTTTTGCAGTGTGGACTGCAAATGTCACACAGGAACTCAAAGAACTGTGTCTGCAGACAGTTGGAGAACAAAACTTCAGTGCCAGGGTCAAGAGCAGTAACTGTGGGCAACACTTTCTAATGAGCGAGGTTCACCTGGGTTATGGACTTTTGGCCTGCAGACTGTGATTACAGATACGGTTCAGGAGACATTCTGTACAAAATATCAGATTTGTATAAAGGAAGGAAAATAATTAATGAAGAATATCAAAACCTTTAACTAAAGATACATTTAAATGTACATATGTAGAAATATATCACATATAAACTAAGATATGCATATAGCATTATGTATATATTATATATACATTGTAACATACGTGATGTTTTAAATGCATTTTGTATATATATTGCTACTTTATGTTTCTTATATTAAATATCAATCTCATCATTCTAGAGTATTGGTACAATCAGTAGCCAAACGACATGAAGGATTTAGGAACAGGCCATTTATCTTCTATTTTCATCTTCTGGTTCCTGGTTACTCCAGTCTGCTTATGTTAATATATCCCTCTTTGATTTAATTTCCTCCCTTTCTGTCCAAACTTTTTCTCAGCTCATAGCTAATACATTTTTGCAAGTGTTCCAAGTCTTGATAGCTAAAACACTGCAAGTTAAATTTTGAAAGCACATTCACTTCATTAGCAATATTTACAATGTATAGTGATATTTAGCTTTCTCTCCTTTTGTGCGACTATCTGTAAATGTGGCCAGTCCTAGGGATGTTTTGTCAATGCACTCAGGGAAAATGTCTGCTTCAAAATTTCCATGAATTTCTGTCTGCCGCTGAAATGGCAGAATTGTTAGAACGGCACAGCATTAGCCAAGCAAAGAAAAAACTTCCTAACTAGATTTCTTTTTGAATACTGTATTCAAATAAACATAAGCATTTTTTATGACCGTGCCCTGTTAATCCTTCCTCTCCCACTCATCCAACACACCGTCACCACTCAAGGGTATCTGCACAATTGCTCAGGGTCCATCCAAACACTCAGAATTGTCAGGGAACTTGGCCTCTTTTCTTTCCCCAGTTTTCGTGGTGCGTTTTGTTTTTGTTTTTGAATGCACAGAAGGAGAAGAAAGATCTGCAGGTTTTTGTCCCAATGATCTGCTAACTAATATCCTTACTCAACAATTTCTTTGGCCCATACTTATGCAGGCCTCCTGCTGGGCACATCCTTGAGTCTAATGCCCACCTATTCCTCCCTAAATGATTGAGAAACACTGAATTCATGCTTGGGGTAAAGTGCTAAAATGGAAAATGGTAAATATCAACAAACAAATCTGGATGTGACCCAGTGGACATCATAGCCTGAGCTAAATCATAAACCAAGGATAATTCAAATTTAAATAAAGCTTATTTTTTTCCTCATCAGCAAGGAAACAAACATTAGAAATAACTGGGTTTCAGCTAAAATGTCATTGAATTTCCATCAGTAAAACCAGAGCATTTTATGCCTACATTTAAAAATCTCTAATATAAATTTTGAAAACAGATAGTTGAAAATTAAGCACAACCTCCAGCAAGGCAACTGCTCTCATGATTGGTGTCCCCTGTGTTGGCTCAGCCCCCACCACAGGGTCCACCAAAAAAACAGTACCGTTGATTTAATCCTTTTCTGGCAGGCCTTCAACTGAAACTTAATTATGTTGCTTTTTGTCTTCAACATTCCCCCAAGCTTTCTGTGATATTAGAATACCTCCTTTAAGTGTTATGAAAAGAGCATTAGAGAATTTTCCCTCTGATCATTTCATAACATAACATAGCAGATCCTTCTGCCAGCAAGCCCACACAACTGTTTTCAATAAAATAGCTTTTATTTTTTTCCATTTTATAAAATATAGATTAAACATCAATTAGTCATAGCTAAGTTTTCACGTTTTCCTTTTACAATGATCTTTTTATGGCTAGTTCTCAAACAACACAAATAAGGTCCTATAATGTGTGAACAATGGCACAGTCTTCTGTTTAATAAAGGGTGAGGATACTTGGCTTTATTTTGCAATAATTTCATGCTGATAAATTATTTCTATATTTCTTAAAAGGTGGAAATTTCAAAAGCCTGGTATAGCATGTATTTTTATAGCTAAACAAATCTTATTAAATGGATATGGCATTCTGGATTTCTTTCCTTCCTCTTCTCTAAACTCAAAGACTGGAAAGTGGTCAAACCAATGTGTACTAACCATAGCAGCTTCCATGTCTTATGGTCACCAGTGTTGATTCTTGTCATTTTTGTTCACTATTATTGGCTTGTCACAGTCTCCATATATCCAAAAATAATTGAAAATGAAAACAAACTTTTGTATGTGTCCTTTTTCTCCCCAGCAATGTGTCAGCCTGGGAAAATGCTCTCTTTGAAAAGAAAGCAGAGCTGACATATAATTGTTGCCTTTACCCCAGCTGTTACTGACATTACATGCTGAACCTTCCTTGGAGACACAAAACCAATTTTGATGTGACACTCTGAAAAGTCACCATTGGTACTTTACAAATAGTTCAAGGTCACAGAAATCTTGCCCTGGACACTTTTGTGTAAACCTCTGGAGGACTTTTCTTTCTTAGGAAAAGCTGTGTTTTTATTGATTTTGCAAATTGTAGACTTAAGGTCTCACAAAGGAAAAGCTATCAAGAGAAAAAAAAGCTAAGTACAAAATCAATGCTTTTGCACTGAAATTTTACAAAAGCAATCCCATTCAAATATTATTGTGAAAGAAAAGTTGAAAATATGTTTAACTTTTAAAACTTATATATAGAAATAGACAAACTCAGTGTGCATTTGATTAATGGAACATTTGATAAAATATTTACCTTATATTACTTAAATATAATTCAAGTTCTTTATTAAATATTATTGTCATTTTGAGTATTCTATTCATTACATTCATATTTGGTTAGTAGTATTTTTTCTTTACTGTAACTTTTCTTATTCAATCACCTATGTGTTACTCAATATTCTCATTAAAACTATTTCTGTGGTGTCATCTGATGAGTAACTAGTGCTTTGTGAGTTTCCTTTCTTCTCAGTAATTTCTAAGATAAAAGAATCTGCCCTTGTTTTATTCTTTCTTTTGACTACTCATCAAGACTGAAATACCTTGTAGTTTCTAAAAAGTTAACTGGTCATTAGAGAAATGTAAATCAAAACCACATTGAGATACCATCTCACACCAGTTAGAATGGTGATCATCAAAAAATCAGGAGACAACAGATGCTGGAGAGGATGTGGAGAAATAGGAACACTTTTACACTGTTGGTGGGAGTGTAAATTAGCTCAACCATTGTGGAAGATAGTGTGGCGATTCCTCAAGGATATAGAAATAGAAATTCCATTTGACCCAGCAATCCCATCACTGGGTATATATCCAAAGGATTATAAATCGTTCTATTATAAAGACACATGCACACAAATGTTCACTGTGGCACTGTTTACAATAGCAAAGACTTGGAAGCAACCCAAATGCCCATCAACGATAGACTGGACAAGGAAAATCTGGCACATATATACCATGGAATACTATGTAGCCATAAAAAACGATGAGTTCATGTCCTTTGTAGGGACATGGATGAACCTGGAAACCATCATTCTCAGCAAACTGACACGAGAACAGAAAATCAAACACCGCATGTTCTCACAAATAGGCAGGTGTTGAACAATGAGAACACATGACACAGGGAGGGGAGTATCACACACTGGGGTCTGTGAGGGGTAAATAGGGGAGGGACAGTGGGGGGTGGGGAGTTTGGGGAGGGATAACATGGGGAGAAATGCCAGATATAGGTGATGGGGGCATGGAGGCAGCAAACCACCTTGCCATGTAAGTACCTATGCAACAACCCTGCATGATCTACACATGTACCCCAGAACCTAAAGTACAATAAAAATATATATATAATAAAAAATAAATAAAATAAAATGGAGAGAAAAAAAGAGTTAAGTTGGCCAATCCTCTAAGAAAAAGAGAGTTGGCCAACATCAATAACACAGCAAAGGATCAGGATCTCAGTGGTCTTACTCTTATTTCTGTGGTTGCTGACCATGGAAACGACATTGGCCAATAACCAAAATAGTTAATCTGACTCAAAAGCAAACTACTCTAATGCTCATGCTGTAAATTACATCCCTGTAATTGCTAGCTCTTTTTTTCTCTCATTTCAATGCATGAGGAAATTTACACTTACCTACATGGATTGAGTTGCTAAAGATCAATTCACAATAAAATGTCACTATGAAAAACATCCTTTTGAGAAATAATGAACTCTTATCTATACTCTTTTCTTGTCATCATCGTTTAATGATATTCTCATTATCTGAGAGCCTTAGGGAGAGAAGCAACACATTTAATTTATAAAGTTTATGATTTAGAGTCACATTACTGCTATTTCAAACACTGCCATTTTTATACTTCAAGAAAATTTGCTTTGTCCTAACCTAATATAGATAGATTGATAGGTAGCTGGATAGATAACTAATAGATCGATAGATCAAGAAACAGTTGACTGATAGATTTCACATTCTCTACGAAAAACAGTTCCTTAACAAATTTATGATATAATTACATCCACAAAGACACAATGACAAATTCCATTACATTTAACAAATGCTTATTTGATGCGGGACAGAGCAAAACACTATATTTGCACTGTAATAAATTAGAAAATGATTATGATCTGCTATCTAACTTACACATGTCTAGTGTAATTCTAATTATATTAATTGATGAAGTTTTTTCTAAGTGCTATGCATTGTCCTAGGTTACCCAAGTATATGTGGGTTTTAAGTGAAATAATCATAATTTGAACACTTGTCTGTTGGACCTAAACAATCCATATTTGGTATATTTGACCATACTAATCCAGGAAGGAGCTTGACAATTATACAAATTGTTCCATAATTGAGCCAAATGTGATCACTGTCATTTGAGATATAAATATTTCTACTGAAATTCACATAGATTAGTGGTCACCAGAGGCTGCGAAGCCTAGAGAGTAGGAGGGGATAGAGAGAAGTTGGTTAACAGGTATAAAGTTATAGTTAGATAGAAAGAATAAGTTCTAGTGTTCTATAACAAAGTAAGGTGACTATAGTTAACAATAATTTATAGTGTATTTCCTAATAGTGTATTTTATAATAGACAGATGAGAGCATTTTGAATGTTCCTAACACAAAGAAATAATAAATGCTTGTGGTGATGATTATGCCAATTATTCTGATTTGATCATTACACAACGTATACATGCATCAAAATGTCACATGTATCTTATAAATATGTACAATTATGATGTGTCAATTAAATAATTTAAAAAACTTATCTTACTAAGGTTGCCAATGGCCTCCACTTTTCTGAATCAAAAATTTAGTTCTGACTCATCATTTAACTCTCAGAATTATTCAGCATGCTAGTGCTTAACATTTTGAGCTGGATTTTTATTTACAATTTTAAAAATTAGGGTGAACAGAAACATTTGCACAATATAAGTGGGGTTTGTCAGATCACTATCTTGCATCTAGCTCTGCCTTCATTTCACATAGTAGTGTGTGAAATGAACATGTCATAAACATGTTCTCAATTTCAGATGCAGTTTAAATCTGAAAGAATCACATCAATCATGGCTGATCCATTCTCTTTTTTCAAGCCTGTCCATATAATGTAACTAACATCTTAATTAGTGTCATTATTATTTTAGCTAACACCTTTTCAAGGACAGCATGCAGAGTGCTAAGATAGATACTCCCTTTGGTCTCAGGCAATTTGGAGAAATTTATGTAATGCTGCTACTCCTTACTGGTCACTATTAGTACGAGGCATTGCAATGACCTGGAAGAGGTATAAAGTCACTGGGCCTCTGTAAATGGTGTCAGTGAGGAAAACAATGGAAAATTACTGTAGTTCATGAACTACAGAGTCTAGATGGACAGTGTTCTGAAAGCTCTGTACTAACAGTATAAATCTACAACTTTCAAAGTGTATTTCATTGTGGGTAACACTTTGTACATTTTTTCAACAAACCTTTTAAGCAAAAATGAACACAAATCAAATAAAATAGCCTGTTTCATGGAACTGTATTTATTTAAGTTGCATTATTTGAGAAAGTTAATGATGAACTATAATTTTTACAAAATTATTGATTATCCATTTATCATTCCCCATGAGTGCCATCTTGATGTCACTAACCACATGACAACCAAAAACTGTGAATTGGTAGAAGAATTAGCATCTAATTCAAAGGGTCACATTTAGTTTAGGAGAACCATGCCTGAAGAAAACAATTTGGCACATGAAGCAGAGGTGTGCTTATCCGTCACTCTAAGAGTGCCTGGTTATTAAGATCAAATGACTGTTGTTCTGACTTAATTTTGTTCAATTTCAAACCCAAATCATATCAGTTTTCTAAGGTTGTTATATATATAAAAAAAACAAGTTTATGTGTGTGCACACACACATGCACACACACATATGCACACACACACACAGACTGGGTGGCTTAAACAACAGAATTTTATTTTCTCCCAGTTCTGGTGCTTGGAAGTTCAAATCAAGATGTCAGCAGATTTGGTTCCTTCTGGGGCCTCTCTCTTTGGCTTGCAGATGGCGGCCTTCTGGTTGTGTCCTTACAGGCCCTTTCCTCTCTGAACATCCATCTCTGGTGTCTTTTTGTGCATCTAAAATTTCCTCTTTTTTATAAGGATGCCAGTTAGGTTGAATAAGGGCCCCTGTGGCAGGTGATTTTGACTTAATGATAAAAGCCCCATCTCCAAATACAGTTCCATTCTGAGGACCAGGGAGTGAAGGCTTCAAGATATTAATATATTTGGGGGGATAATTCCACCCATAACATACATTTTCTTGTGCCCACATATAAGTGACATGATTTCTACTTAACAGTTGGCTACATTAACAGAAGAATTTTTTTTTAAAGTTCAATAATGCCAGTTTAAAACCTGGTAAGTACTTGCTTCAAATTGATTTCAGTTAATTTATTACAAAAATGGTTTATTTTGCCAGGTGCAGTGGCATGCACCTATAATATCAGCTACATAGGCATGTGAGGCAGAAGAATTGCTTGGGCCTGGGTGTTTCATGTCAGCCTGGGCAACATAGCAAGATCCTATCTCTAAAAACTTGTTTATTTTTATCCAATGTATCAAAACAATTAATAATACCATGTTGGAAAAAAAAACCCTCAGGAAAATTCCAGCGGCCTGTGGCTAAGAAACTTATTAAAGTACATAAAAATGTGTTATGGATATTTATTTTATCTTTTTATATTCAAATTATAAATAAAATTATTTTTCAAATGTACATGGACATGTTATTTTTATTTTTGAAAATAATTTCATTTTAAAAATCATTTTGAGTGGATTGTTTTAATGTTCCATCCAATATGATGAAATTAATTTGAATACTAATTAATAAAAATTTTCACAAACTAATATAATTATAATATGTTTAGTACTCCCTTCACTCTCAAAAGTGTCCTGTTTTGAGACAATTATGTGGTCATTCAGTAGCATTTGATGTAGATAACGTCCTTCTCCTAAATACACTCTCTTCACTTGACCTTCAAGTTAATGCACCCTCACTGGCCACTTCCCAGTCTCCTTTGTATCTCTCCTTCATATCAAACTCCTAAAGTAGGTTTTCCTTAGGGTCCCTCTGGTCATCTTCCCATCTGTCTCACTCCCTCTTAGCCAATCCAGCCTCACCACATTAAACACTGTCTGTAACCTAGTGGTGCCAACATTTACATTTCCAAACAAGACCTGTTTCCAAAGCCCAGACTCATATGTCCAGCTGCCCACTCAGCATATTCACTAGGATGTTTAACTCTTATCTCAAGTTTACAATGACAAAGTCTGATTTTTTTTAAGATTACTTCCTTTCCAACTTTCAACACCCACAGTATTGCCTCAACACTGTCATTCCTATTCTTTGGGAAAACACTATGACAAAATTCTTGCCTTCCCTCTTTCACACTTCACAGCTTATATATCAGGAAATGCTCTTGCTTCTACCTTCAAACTATAGGCAGAATGGCCACATCTCACAGACGCCACTGCTACTACCATGATCTGAGCCCCCATCGTCTCTAACCTGGGTTGTTGCAATGATTGATTGACTGTTTTTTATCCCTCACTGTTGCTGCTGTTAGTGGAGTAGCCAGAGGAGCCTCTCAGAAATATCAGTTAATGATGTTCATCTACTGAAAATTCCTGTAATGCTCCTCATTTCACTCTGATTAAAAGCTGCAAAGCTTACAGGACACACGGGCGTTACATGATCTGTCTCTATCGCTCACTGTCCTCATGTATTAGTCTGTTCTCATCCTGCTAAAAGGCATGCCCAAGACTGGGTAATTTGTAAAGGAAAGAGGTTTAATTGACTCATAGTTCACATGGCTGGGGAGGCCTCACAATCACAGTGGAAGGCAAAGGAGGAGAAAGACACATCTTACATGGTGGCAGGCAAGACAGCTTATGCAGAGGAACTCCCATTTATGAAACCATCAGATCTCCTGAGACGTACTCACTATCACAAGAACAATATTGAGAAAATTGCCCCCACGATTCAATTCTATTCACCTGGCTCCACTCTTGACAGCCTTGACACGTGGGGATGATTAAAATTGAAGATGAGATTTGGGTGGGGACACAGCCTAACCCTATCACCTCATGGCCCACTTTTTTCATGCCTTCTCCCCACTGCCTGAGCAGTCACAAATTTGAGCTTGGAGCCTTTGCCCTTGCTGGTCTCACTAACGGAATATTTTTTCTCAGATATACCCAGGGCTCCTTCAGTTCCCTCCTTCTAATATTTCCTTAAATGTTGCCTTTTCAGTGATTATGCTATTAAAATTGTAATTTACCTCTCAAAAGACAGTTACTTTAGATCACTCTTGCCTCATTCTACTTTTCATTTTCATAGCATTAGAATCACTGAATATGTCAGTTTAAAGATCCTGGATTATAACAGTTGTCCTAACATAATTATAAGTGGGACAATCTTTCACTTTCCAAATGTGTCCTTAGCAAAAAAATAAGTAGTATGTTCACCTCATATATAAAATACTTATTTAATCTATTGTTTTCACACTCTAACATGAAATCTAGGGGCTCAGAGAGTTTTGTGTGTTCCATTCACAGTTATATCTAAAGTGTGAAGAATATTCTTGGCATAGAATAGTCATAATATGTATTTGTAATAATTAAATTGACTTTGTGGAAACTAAAATACAGATGAATAAAGCTTAAGATAATGAGGTATTTTTAAAAGCATCATGGCCTCTTAGAACAAAGCGACCAAGTCAACTTGAGGGAGTGAAGAAAGATTCTCAGAAAAGTTGACACTTGACTTATGTTTTAAAGGGTGATGGATTGTTTGGCACACAAGGAAATAATAAATGCGTGATGAGGGACACCCCGTTTCCCTTTGATGTGATTATTACACATTGTATTCCTGTATCAAAATGTCTCATGTATGCCATAAATATATATACATACCAAGTATGTACCCATAAACATTAAAAATGTAAATAATTATTCTGAGACCAATACAAGAAGAGGAAGAAAATGAAATATCAGACATTAAAAAAATCAGTACCACATGTAAAACATCATGATGACATAAAATGCTACGGTGTGTTCAGAAAACAATGGGAAATTTGACATGGATGAACACAGAGTGTGGGAGGCATCATGGAGAAGATACTGGAAACACAGGTGGAAAACAAGATAAGGTTTTGGACAAGAAGAATTTGTATGTAATGCTAAGATTGAGCGAGGAAGAAGCAGGAGCTGTGGTGGTTTCCTGCACTGTTCCCCACTAACTTCTGGTTCTTTCTTGGGACAGAAAGTAATATTACAAGACCACACCCTTTTTAAGTTAGATGTGACCACATGACTTGCTTTGGCCAAACAATGAGAGCAGAAATTATAGGTGCCACTTTCAGGCAGGAGCTTTAGGAGTCAAGGTACAAGTCTCATGATCACTTTCACCTTTCCTGGCATTCGTGGAATCATGAAGGACGAGGTAGCCTCCAGCTGCTTGGGTCCCTGAGTGTAGGAAAGAACACCCCACCTAACCCTGCTACAGTTGTCTGGTGGGAGAGAGAAATGATCCATTCCTGTTTTAGGCCTTAGCTACCCTTTATTTTTCTTTTTCTATTCTTTAAATCATAGCATAGCTTATTGCAATCTAATCTAAATATCTTTAAACAATGAAGTAAATAATTACCCTAGCAATAATTCAATTACTCTATAAATTATGATGTAAAATTTCTGCATTAAATATATAATTACTTAACATTTTAAAAATTATTTTTGTAGTAAAACTAACAAAAAAGAAAAATACATGGCTATTGGCAATTGGAAGTTCTTAATCCTAAGTAACATTAAATATGCTAAATTGGGTCTCATTGAAGTAGTAAACTGTGGTGTTCCATGTGCCTACATGTTTAAATAAACAAATAATGTATTTAAAAGTGCTTTAATTTATACTTCACAAAAGGTGAAAAAATTACCTATATCTTTGTTCATTCCTTGAAATCCTTATATTTCATTTATATAACAAAAATTAAAAGTGTTATTTTTGCCAGTATCTATAATTTTATAACAAAAAAGGCATATTCAAATTGCAATCAACATCTTTGGTACAAAAAACCGTGCTTATTCCCTGGTTTGCTGTGCCAAGGAACTCATCAAAGCAGACAATGGGTTGCTTGGGTGTGTAATCGCTAAATCAACATTGCTAAAGAATGCTAAACATATAAAAGGTTGGTCATATTTTTTAAATTCCCTTACAGTATAAAAAGCAATAGTACATCAAGTATTTTATACACTAGAAATCTAACTCCCTAGAGCTTATGTTTTTAAAGGTTCAGCAACTGAGCAGAAAGAGTCTAGATCAACAAATTAAGTTATATTAAAACTGATTGGCATGGGCAGATGCAATTCCATTCTTTCTTTCTACCAGTGATACTGGAGGGCACATCTCAGAGGAAAATGAAAATCTCTGCATCTCAGCCTGACACATTCCATTTCGTTCTCGAATATGATTTACCTAAGTAGTTATGAGTATGACACAGTTAATTTAGCAAGCACAATGGTTTGTTCAATAACATGAACCATCTATAAAAATATCCCCACCTGTTTCCTAAAGGAAATATTATAAGATGTAGGTACAATTAAAATTTTAGGCAGTATTCAACTCTGTGGAATGGCAAAAATATCCAATAAAATGAAATTACATGATATTCTTTTCACAAGATATAATGAATAAAAAGTTTAAATAAAGGTGTCTGCGTTTTTTAGGATATGCTTTTTTATATTATGCAGAAACAGTCTTTGGTGGTCAAAGGTCATTGAGACACTATTCTTAGCTAGAGGAAGGTAATATGTCTTAATAAAACATTAGAACCAAATGGAAACTCTCTAAAATGGCCTACAAGACTCTACATGACCTTAGTCCTTTCCAATTTAATTTTATATCATTTTCCCCTTATTTATTTTTGTTAAACCACACTGGCTTTCTTTCTGTTTTCTTTAGAAATCAACCCTCATTCCCACCTGAGGGCCTCTGTTCTTTCCATTGCTTGGAATCTTCTCAGGAAGGACTCAGCCTTTCACTCTCTGCTCCAGTGTTGCCCTAGAGAGGTTGTCTCTGATCCACCAATTGGAGGTAACTCCCTCTTTGCTCCTTTCGTTCACATATAAGACTATCACATTTTTCTCTTATCGGTTACCAGTATCTAATACCATCATTTTTATTTTAATAGGATATTATGTGCCTGCCCTATGAAAATAATCAATGTTATGAAAGCAGGAATCTTCTCTGTCTCATTAATTTTTTTTATATTCTACTTAAATTTGTTGCATGAGAAATGAAAATTTCTTTTTCCTTTTAATTTCCATGAATCCATTTTATGAGCAGTTCTTAGATTTTTATACTTCCTCACCTTTTACATTGAAACTACTGAGATAAAATTTACATAATTTATTTTCTATAAAGGTGCTTATGTATATTTTCAGAAAGCTCACATGGCACATAGTACAGGCAGGTAGGTAATATTGAGATCATCAAGGTAATTTGCTACATAGATCTTTGAGCTTTTGTAGTGACAATTTCATGTCTGTTTATTATCCTTATGCTGAATATTTCTATTTTAACATACTGAAAAAGAGGTAGTCAAAAGGTGGGTATACCATGTAAACGTGTGATCTTAATAAAACATAAATAATGTTCAAAGCTCAACCAGTATCAATATATTATTTTTACTATCATGCCAACCACCTAGATTTGTGTTCATGATGCTTAAATGACAAAAAGGGGACATCTACTCAGAATTAATGTAATAATATTCTTTAATCACTTATGATTTGTGAAGAAATAGCAACTATATATTATTTTATTATTTTATGAGGTACTAAAGCAGTAAGAGTAGAACAGAGGTAAATAAGATCTTTGGAAAGTGAGGGGTTTTCCTTAGTCCTAGAGTCAAGTATTTGGTAAAGTTGTCCCTTAAAATAAGATTTGATCCAGAAAATACAGGATAAGATTTTGACAGATGTGAGGATGAGAATTCAACCCCTGCAGAAGAAATGTCATAAGTAAACTTATGTCATAAGTAAAATTATGCTAGGAAGATGAGAAATCTAGTTTTATCTAAAACATAGGTGGTACATAAAGATAAAAAGACACCGAAGGTCCTGGATAAAACAAAACATTAAGCAAGCGGGTTTTGAATTTTACTTTTCAGGGAAATGAGGTACTATTGAAGGACTCTGAGAGAGGGAATGTTGGATCATTTAGTGTTTTAAATTTAATAAACATGTGCTTTAAAATTAATAAACATGTGTGAATTAATATGTATTAAAGAGATGAACTAATAAATGAAATAATAGTTCATACAAATGACTATTACTCAACAGATTAGGAAGATTAGGAAAACCACTCTAAGAATGATACACAGGGAGAATTAGAAGAGAAATTCTAGAAATAAATATTTTTAAGCAATTGTTACTGCTGGAGAGAGAGTGAAGTGGTAAAGAGAGTTGAATTAGGACAGCAGTATTATTTATGTTTGGAAAATGGGATCATCACGGTTGGAACAATGGGAAAGGAAAGGATCTGAAAGCTACATTGGATTATATATCACAAAGGTAAGGTAGAAGCAAAGGAAACAAACCAGCTATCAAACCTGATCTCAGACAAAAAGTGGTATGAATAGTATCTAAAAATATAACAATCTCAAGTGTGGCTTTGGGACACCATTGTTCCTGAATGATACAATCACAGTGAGTACAGGATCACACTGGGAAATCCAAGCTGCAGATGAAAATCAGAAGCCTATTGAGTGACAGTCCATTCAGGGACATTTATCCAACTACAGCAGAACTTCGGCCAGAGGATAGGGATAGGTAAAATGCAGATTACAAACCCGAGGCAACGCAACACAGAAATGCCCCAAACATGAGCTGGTTTAGTGTGGGATCCCGAACCTATCAAGAAAGCACTATTTTTCACAGGCAAACTAGGGAGATTGAGTTCAATTAGAAACCAAATTTAGAGAGTTGATCCAGGTCTAGGAAACAGAATACTATATTTTGTAGTCTTGGTGGGTGCTGGGGATGTGTTTGCTAGCTAGGAAAAAAAAATAATATACACATATATGTTTATATAACTATGTTATATGTGAACATATATAACATATGTGTTATATGCGAGCATGTATAACATGTATGTTATATGTGAGCACGTATAACATGTTATATGCGAACATGTATAGCATGTATGTTATATATTTTTAGTAACTAACATATAGTCAGTAACATATATAACTAGTTATATATATGAGATATATATATGTATATATGTGTGTGTGTGTGTGTGTGTGTGTTAGTACAAAATGGAGCCCAGAAATACAGGGTGGATTCCAGATCCAGCATCCATCATAAATGATGGACTTCATGACTTATATTCAAGTCTCGTCAGATTGTGAGTACGTAGCTATTGAAATATATCCTAACTCACTAGAGACTGTTTTGAGAACTAGAATTGAGCAATGAGTAAATATTTATGAACGATCAACATGGAGCAAGAAAAATGTGGAAGCTGAAAATAGAGGCAGAGGATAAATGGATGAGGCGAGGAACTGTGAACACATGAATAGCTGAAATAGTCAAGTGAAGGAAAGTTTGCAGTGAGGAGCACCAAGATGACAAGATCAGTTCCATAAGGTCTCAAGTTTAGTTGATGGAAAGAGTAGACAGGAATATATGGTCAAAAGGAGAAACTGGTTTGGTGGCAAAATGTAATGAGTTAAATAACAGATAAGATGAATAGATGTATGGCTTTGATTCAAATATAGCACTGTAACTATCAAGACAGATGACAGCAAAAGATAAAGCTGGTCGAATACATGAAATTACCAAAAGAGAGAACATATAGGAAAAATATGTTTTGGGGAAAAACTTACAGAGTAACATCACTTAGAGTTTGAAAAACAAAAGAAGTGCAAACATGGTGATAGAGAAACTATGTTCCAAAAGGTAGAAAGACAAATCAGTTGATGCAATGTAAAAGGGGGATTTGACTCATGACCGAGTGGTCAAAACTGATGAAGTAAATGAGGACGAAACAGAAAAATTATTTTCATGTCATATTTAGAGGTCAATTATTGACATATGAAACATGGATTTTCTAGACTAATAGACATAATGTCAGATTTTAAAAGGTTATCAAATGAGTTCAAGATTTACAAAAGTCTAGGCAGTGAGTGCTTGATTTTCTCATTGCAAGTTTGGGTATAGCAGTAAGAAAGTAAGTCACATAAACAATATGAAAAATGTTAATTTGATGAACAACACTGGAACACATTAGTACACAGGAAGGGAGACAACGCAGGTGAAAATGGAAGACTGAATGGAAGTGATATGTTTAGAAGAAGGTACAGTGGCTGAGATTGAACTAAGAATACTTAAATAAGAGTTTGCCTTAGAGGGGACAGACACATATCTACCAGAGCAGAGGAGAAAGAAGAGAATGAATGTAGATGAACTGAATAGGCATTTTGAGGTGAGAAGAAGAAAACTTAAGCAGGTTTTTCTGGATGACATCTACTGTCTTATTTAAGTAAGAACAAAAAGAAATTTTCCTAAGGGTTGAGAATCAAAGTTTGGGAGACTAGGTTAAATATTTGTTTTTTGGAAAAGCCACTTTGGGAAATTTGATAGGAAATTAATAAATGATATGTAGAACTACAGAATAGCATACATAAATTTATTATATTTGCCATTCTTATGTACTCATATTCAGTATATCACCCTTTACCTGACATTTTTGTTTTAAAATTGTTTTGTAATTTAACTGAAATAATATATGCACACATAGTTTTTAAAACATTCTAATAGTAAGAGAATTTTAATAAAGAGCATGAGGCCCAGTTAACATCAAGTCCCAGTTCCAATCTTAAAAGGCAAATATTATTAAATAATTATGAAATGCTCAACCAACCTATTTTATTGCTACAGTCTGTTAACATGTGGATTTATAACACTATATTTTCTTCTATCCCTTTCCTCCTAATTATATCAAAATTCATAGTTCACTGGCTGCTCAACTCAGGAAATTCAAAAATCATACTTCAACTTCTTTTTATTCCTTAAGAGGTAAAAATGATTCCAAAATCCCACTTTAGAAGAAGACTAATACTCCCTCTGCTTTATCTCTCTTCCTTCACTTTTCCCTTCAGTCTCCGTAAAGTGTATGTGTAAATTTGTCTGTGATGTGTCCATTGTTGATTCTACAAGAAAGAACAGTCAACATTTTTTTAGGAAGTTAAAATATGTAAATGCTGTTCCATGTAAATCTAAGTGTCACACTTAAGAGCACCTAAATGTAAACTCTTAGATGCAATACTCGTAATTCTTTCAATTTCACTTCTACGCCACGCAAAAAATTTTGTTTTACATATAGGTCAAGTGAAATTGTGTGTCATAATGACATTCAATGAGTTGCATAAAAGTCACATTTTGGTTTGCTTTATATTTTTTATCATGTCATTTTGAGAGCTTTTGTTTATTTATCCTGCAGTTTACAGTTGCCTATTTGTTTACTTAATATCACTTATGTTTAATTAATTTATTTTTATTTTCATGGGTCTTATTTGAATTTGTAATTTATACTATGCTATTTACATCTTATCACCAGCTTTTCCTGGAATCTACTGTCCTGCTCCAGGTCGGACTGTAAGATGTTTGGGGATCTACCTTCAGTGCTCTCCTGAGTCAACTGATTTTTCTCATTTTGCTCTAGCATACCTTCAAGTAGCTTTCTAGGAAAAGATAAATTGCAAACAAATTTTCTACATTTTTGAATACCTGAAAATATTTTTAGCTGCTACATATCAGTTGATTGCTTCTGTTTTGGTCTTTCCTGAATGTAGCTCTACTTCCTCCTGATAATTGAGTGGTGCCATGTGTTTTTTTGGTTTGCAGTTGTTTTTGGTTTTTGATCTTGTTTTTGGCAGCTGGCATAATCATCACAGTCCTAATTCACTAGTTTCATATTCATTAAGAAACACAAGTTTACTTCCTCATGTGACATGAATTTTGGTTATTATACAAAATACATTACATTCTCTATGTACATGCATATAAAAAAACTATATAAAAATTCTATTCTGTGTCAAACTAATATACAATCTCTTTCTAGTTTGATTTCACTTGGGGCACATTGTAAAACTGAAGCACAAAGCTGAATTATCAGACAATAATTAGACTCTAATTAATGAGTTTTTAAAAGGATTAACCCAAATATACCCTGATTTAACTTGTATGTATATTGTCTTTATTTAGTATATACTCTGTTATGCAACGTGTATATTTGTACCCTCCATCAGAAAAGAAAGAATAAATAAATAATGGTTCTTTTTTGTGATAGTTTATTTGGTTTCTTTTTAATTTTTTCCCATGATTCATTTATAGGCCAAAATAAATATGCATAAGAACAGCCATTACTAGCTGCTGACCTAAGGAATGCTAATGGTATTGCTGTTGTAAGTTAGGAAAATTTTTGAATGAAAGGCAGAAGGAAGAATTTTCCCTACTAGTCACAAGATAAATTTTGGTTGCAGCAATCTCCATATGAAGTGGGCCATGAGACTGGAGACATTTGACCAGACACTAAAGGGAAGGCACTGAGAGCACAGGTTCAGGGATTCGTTTAAAAGTAATTTATTTTTGGCTTCATGCCATCTTTGAAAATCTTTCCCCAGGCAATAAACATTAGAAATTTTATTATCAATGACCTAGTCTCTGGCTTCTCTGGGAATCAGATAACTTGTCTCATTGTAGCCTAGGGCTACCTTGATGGTTTCCTGCAGGAAAAGTGGCCCTGGTTTTCAATAAAAGTCACAAGGTTAATCTGGTACTTGGAGTTGCTTTTCCCTATAGATAATAATTCTTATACTAAATTACATTTTTGTCATTATCTATCTCCCTCATTAATATTATTTGCATTGAGACCTTTCAAATCATTGCATAGTCAGCCCCATGTATGCTGAGATATTCTGGCATTTATGTTGTGGTCATTCTCTGCTATAAATTCTTTGGTAATTCAATCAACATAAGCTTCATTTTCTATTTCATTAATATCTCTTGGTGACGAGATGTATAAGAGGTTAGTCAAATAGACAGAGCTGCACCCAATACTATTTTATGAATGAGGAAGTTCCATTTTATTTTACTGACAGTTTTATGACAAGTGCTATCATTGCAGTGACATCGCTACTTTAAAAATACCCTTCTCACTCAAGCATTACAAAAACCAAAAAACAACCACAGTAACAAAAATTGTACGAATACATTTTACTCAAAGAAAAGAGTCTCCTTTCTGATGTACAAGTTTGAAATTATAAAAAGCTGATATAACTAAACAACATAAATAATGCAATCTTATAACCAAAATTCTTTTTGTATGATTGCTCAGCAATCATACACAAATTTACTTTAAACATGTGGGACTGTGTTTCATAAAGCTTCAATGACTTTGAGAGTTATATGATACCGATTATAATATAGATATGTTATATGCAAAAATATGTACATATAAATATGTAAATATATGTGTGTGCATGTATTATCAAGAAAGAGTATGTGCACTTGTGAGAAGTTTTCTGCAATATAATACATATATTTTGTATCATTTAGCCATTACACAATCTTCCTATTACAAATGAAATAACCGACATCCAGAGTAGGGAATCTATGTCTGAGCACACTGCCAATGAATGCAAAATTGAGGTTTGAACTCAGTTCTATCTGACTTCAGAGTGCATGGTTTTGAACAGCACTACCTGTGGATGGATCAATTTCAAGGAGTGTACAAGTTACGAATTAGATTGAAGGAAACAAATATTATTATTGGAATCCCAATTATTTTTATATTAAAATATTAGGGAAATGCATTATTTGTATTTAACATTCAAGTTGCCATGAGGGCTCACAGTTCTTCCACATAATACTTTTATGTTACATAAAATACTCAACGATAGAGAAAAAGTTCTAAACTCTATGAAGTTAATGGTTATGCCCACTTTCTTCTGTTTCATTTTGTTCTGTTTTTTCTGTATGTGTTTGACTACATCTGGTGCAAGTTATCAGGTATAATGTGACTTCAGTAAACATAAGATTTTTATTTTATTTTATTTTGAGACAGG
Source organism: Cheracebus regulus (assembly GCA_963574635.1). Classification (NCBI taxonomy): domain Eukaryota; kingdom Metazoa; phylum Chordata; class Mammalia; order Primates; family Pitheciidae; genus Cheracebus; species Cheracebus regulus. The sequence goes on from CAUYQU010011016.1 coordinate 47,880, forward strand.
GTCTCACTCTGTTGCCAAGGCTGGAGTGCAGGACACTATCTTAGCTCACTGAAGCCTCGACCTTCTGAGCTCAAGCAATCCTCCCACCTTGGCCTCACAAGTAGCTGAGATGACAGGCGTGAGCCACCACAGCCAGCTAATTTTTGCCTTTTTTTTTTTTTGTAAAGACAGGGTTTTGCCATGTTGCCCAGGCTGGTCTCAAACTCCTGAGCTCAAGAGATCCGCCTGCCTCATTCTCCCAAAGTGCTGGGATTATAGGCATAAGCCACTGTATGCTGACAAAGAAAATAAGATTTTTTTAATGCTTGAACCTTTACCATACTTTGAAATCAAATGTGCTGTCCTAAAAAACATATTGTGCAATGGCTGAAGTCCACTGGGTAATTCAGAGTAAAACAATTTAGAGTATTTGAATTTAAGAATGAGTCTCATGAACATCCATCACTGGGTGAGATGGAGTAAGCTCCTTACACTTAAAAATGCTGGCTGGGATAGAAAAAGCAATTGTGAGAAGACTTTGAAAAGAAATCAGAATCAAGTCAATTGGAGAGGGGAGTCAAAACTTGAATAAGCAACCTCATAGAGTGAGATCCCAGAATGTTCTTATTGCTGTTTTTTTTTTCTTTTCTGCTTTGAAAAGAAAGCAGAAAATGGATTTGAAGGTGAGTCCCGTCTATGTTCATACCACCCTAAATGGACCCAGTCTTGTCGGAAGATAAGTCCTCAGCAAGATTGCATGGACAGCAAAAACTCCTAGAGGAGACCTGTCTTTCTGGACAAAGGCCCAGGAATAGGGGCCATTGTAGGCAAAAGAATATGAGAGGGGTCTTCTTCCCCTCCCTTCTCTCTTTTCTGCCTTCTTGATTGTGGCCTCAAGCCAGTTCCAGTAATGAAGTTGTAGCAACCAGGGCTAATAAAACTCAATCTTTCTGGCTAGAAAAACAGAAAATGAAGATGTCACAGGTAGAAGAATACAGAAGAAACTCTGAAGAGGCAGAGTGGAAAAGGCGAGCTCCTCTATTGGTGCATTAATTAGCAAAAGTGCTTGATTTATCCTTGGGCTGTGCATGTTCCCAAAAAACACAGTAAAAATAATTTTAAAACACTCATAATTATTAAGGCGCTATACTTAGAATTTCTTCTTGTTTAAAAGTATTCTATTGAGAACGATAAGAGGAGTTAGAAAAGAAAAAAATAAAAGTCTTCTAAACAAAGATTTAAATAAGTTTTCATTTATATCCTTTCATTCATGTGTGCAGGAATGTACTCATTTAGCAAATAAATGTGGAGTGCCTACAATTTTTCAAGCACTGGAATATAGCAAAGAGAAAAAAATGAAGAGGAGGAGGAAGAGGAGGAGGAGATAATGATGAAGAAAAGAAAAAAGAAACAAAATGGACCAAAATATTTGCTATAATGAAATAGTATACCCCAGTGAAGAAGTGAGAAAATCAAAATAGAAATAAGTAAATTACATAAAGTATTGATAAGTACTAAAGAGAAAAGTATGGACCAGAAAAAAATATGTAAACACCTAGTCTGGGACTGAAATTTTAGTGTGGCCAGGAAAGACCTCACTGATTAAATGATTTTCATGAAATACCTTAAAGATATGTGGGAATAACTATGTCAGTAATTTGTAGAATATTCCAAGCAGAGGGAAATCAAGTAGAAAGTCCCAGAATTGTTTGAAATATGTCTGGTGTGAGGGAGAAACAGCAGAAGAGTGTGGGCATGAAGCAGCAGGAATGAAGGAAATGAAGCCAGAGAAAGCACAGGACGCCAGATCGTGTAAGAAGGACACTTAGAGCCATCACTCCTGGAAGGTACTGAGAACTGACAACTGCACTCTGGCAGTTGTGTGGACAATAGACCAATTGGGTGCAAGAGCAGAATTGGGGAAATATCCCAGCTGAGAGTGATGGGGATGGCAGTGTGGCTAACAGGAAGGAGTCAGATTCTGAAAGTATTTTGAATTGAGCCAAAGTCTTCCCTGATTGCTGATTTGGAGTGTGAGATAAAGAGCAATATCTAAGATGACCCCAAGTGTCTTGGCTGGAATACCTAGAAGGCTGCAGACAAGGAATAGGAATTTTGGTGTGGGAGGATATTACGAGCACAGTTTGGGGGAAGATATTCCTGAGAAAACTATCAGATATATAAATGGATGTGTTAGGTACCCAGAGGAGTGTAAAATTCAAGGAGAGATCTACTACAGACACATGCAAACACAAACTCACACACTTGAGAGTTGCTCACCAATTTCTGGGGTGTAAAATCTCCCATGGTGGCCCATTGCCAGTTACCAGTGTGACTTCACTGAACACAAGTGAGAAGAGAGAACGGGACAGAGCTGGGATGAAGGGGCTGCAGCACATCACTGGCAGTTGTTGGAATGTAGATGTAAGAAGCTGTTAATCAAAAAAAGAAGTTCAAGGACTAGCTTCAGATAACTAAAATATTTAGAGGTCAGAGCTAGGATGAAGACCAGCAGAAGAGATGAAGAAGTGGTCAGGATGGGAGGATGGAAATATAAGGACAGTGAGCTGTCCTGGAAACCAAGTGAAGAAAGCATTTCAGGGGCAATACTCTGATTAATCTTGTATGACAGGAATGATCCGTCAGATTGGATGAGAACTAGGAAAGGCCATGGACTTAGCAACACTGGGTAATTGGTTGGCTGATAAGAAGATTAGTGGAATGAAAGACTGAATGAAGTGGTTTCAAGAGAAATCAGAGGCTGGACGCAGTGGCTCACACCTGTAATCCCAGTACTTTGGGAGGCTGAGGTGAGCAGGTCACTTGAGGCCAGGAGCTCAAGACCAGCCTGGGCAACATGGCAAGACCCAATCTCTACTAAAAATACAAAAAAATAAAAATAGCCTAGTGTGGTGGTTTGCACCTGTGATCTCAGCTGTTTGGGAGGATGAAGTAGTAGGATCACTTGAGCCCAGGAGACAGAGTTTGCAGTGAGCTGAGATGGCACCACTGCACTCCAACCTGGTTGACAGAGAGAGACGCTATCTCAAATAAAAAACAAAGAAAGAAAAGAAAGAGATCAGAAAGAGAATTTGGAGACAGCAAGTCTAGACAACAGGTAGATGCTGAAGAGAGAATGGGAATTGAGAGAATATTGAATATATTTGCTAAAAACAAAACAAAATGAATTAGAAAGAAAAAGAAACAATGAAGAGAAAATAGAAAGAGGCTTTCCAATTTTTACTGACTGAACAGATCACAGATATCAAATAAAAGAAATTGTTACTAGTCAATTCTAGGAAAAGGACTTGTTGGTAATTAAGTTTGAGGAACAAGCCTGATAATTTAGCAATTTAGCAAATAAAGTCTTCAGATAACTTTTAAAAATATTTATATAGTCACTTCTTTGAAAATTGTGATAAACATTGAAGCAAAATATATTAATAAACTGAAAGTAGGTATAAACATTCCCAATTCTGTATCACAAAGCTTTAAAACAAATATTTCCTTAATTATATTGTTCCCACCAAAATATTATTACTAATATTTGTAATAGTTACCAAAAAACAAAAAAATTTTATCTTATTGAAAGTAAATAAACTATCTTGTTTTTAAAGTGATGATTATTTTATATTTACTCATCATTCAAAATACTATGGTTTCTGCATAGTCTAACTACATTAGTGAATGTGCAAAATAAATTGATAAAAATGAATAAATCACAGAGCGATCAATGATAGATGGATAAATAGATTGACAGATTTCCTGAGTGATTGATTTTTAGGTAGTATACAGATTTTTTGGATTATAAAAGTAAAATTTTGTGAGAACACTGCTCTTAACTAGTATGGCATACTATCTCTATATACACACTATTGCTCCTATTAGAAAGACAACAAAGTTGAATATGGAAAAAGGAAAAGAGCCAATGGAATATCAGTTAATTACATTAAAACAGAACAAAATACAATTGAAAAAAAGTTTTACCTCTATTCAGGTCTTCCTTCAACTGATACATATTTGGTTATACTTTTCAGCTGCTGCAAAAGATGGATTTTGACTTTTATGTGTCCTAAAATGATAGAGATAAAAGTGCTTGTGAAAGCACAGCTTCCTCATTTCATTGCCCATATATAATCTTCCCTTATGTGCTGTTTTCTCTGCCTATGTGGGATTATTACAGTTACAGGCTGAAGGAACACCTCTATTTATGAAGATTTTACTCATCAATTTTCTATTTTGTATTTCTACATTTTTGCAACATCAAGAATAGTTAGAGAATTATTCATTTCTTTTTATCGCATATGAAAATATGAGAGCAATGGCAGATTTATTTTTGTTTTTCTTTCTTTTAAGAGTGATGTATAGATGAGGAAGAAATGTACAGCAGCAACTCACACATAAAATTAATGAAGAAAAATAGGGACAAATAAGTGGATATAAGTAAATAGGTAATGTCTTCTTCAAGGGGAAACTAGAAGGGAGAAAGAGAAAAAGGGCAAGGCAAAATATAGTGCTTCAAAGAGAATGAAAACACTAAAAACACCTCTTTGTTACCATACAACATATTATCATAGGGTGTATTACCACAAAATTTATTCACATTTATTTATTACCATAAGTAATAAAAAAAAAAATAAATGTATTCATTCAATGATTCAACCAGTATTTACTAAGCATCACTGTAGAGAGTTCATTTGTCTGGTACTGAGTATCCAATGGTGGACAGAAGAGTCACAATCCCTACCCACATGGAACTTTTAATTTGATGATGGGAATAGATACTAAACACATAAATGTAAATTTTGATGTGTTATAAAGGAAAATAGAGTAGAGCAAGGAATAATAAAGAGTGAAAGAAGCTAGGTTCTAGGGTAGGATGTTTAAGATGCTATTTAAAGTGAGACTTTGTGGCAGGAAAATGGAGATAAAATTGGCTCATGAGCATAATTAAATAAATAAGTAAAGAACAAAAGGTAATGTGGCGGGAACTAAATGAATAGGAGAGTGAGAAGAGGTGATATTGAAAAGAAAGGTGGAGATTGGATTCTGCAACACTTGAAAGGTGAAATAAATGACCTTTGGTGTTTATCACATTTGAGACTCCACTGTAGTTGATTCTGTAATTAACTTGTTTTATTTTCTCAAGTACTCTCTGAGATATAGTTTCACTATGAACATTCCCATTTTAAAGATGAACAGACTAAGGGATGTGCTGAAATACACACAGATAATACCTGGAAACAGCCAGAAGTCCATGCCGTCACTCTTTGTTTTCTTATAATTCAATACTGCATTTTGCTGACTCTTAATGAGTTTCAGCTTGTATTTTAGAAGTAAGAAAACGTGACTACAGGATTCTAGGCTGTAAAGTAATGGGTTCTTTAGGTTTTCAAAATCTGTCTGGTTATTATGTAGCAAGAGGATTGAAGTCAGGCAAAAATGCATTGGGAAACCAATAAACCAGATGAGAGATGGTTAAGCTCAAGATAGATGGTGAGTGTTACAAACAGAAACAGATGATATGGGAAATATTTTGCAGGTAGAACTAATCCAAGTTGCTAGTGAATTAGATGAAAAATGTATCAAGGAAAATTCCAAGAAATCTTGCTGGCACACTTAGTTGTATAATGTGCCCTTGACTGAGATGGAAACACTAGACTAATTGAAAGCTAAACAGTTCCGTTTATGACATGTCACATGAGCACTAACCGTGGCATTACCATGTACTATTCACATAAGCCATTGTGTAACTATGCACCTTAGAAAGCATACCAGGACTAAAGATGTAACATTAGGTGTCAGAAAATATTGATGGCATTAAAAGCAATGAGAATGAATTTGATGACCTGGAGGGAAGGTGTAGAAAGAGAATAAAAAAGAAAGTGGGAAGTCAGGGCTTTGCTAACACTTCCATTTAGAAAATGATAAAGGAGCTATTTTTGACTACTGAATGTTCTGTTTTTTCTTTTCTCTCTAAACACTTTTCCAATTCATGCCTTGATTTTTAATCTAGTAATGTGATACTCTCAGGTTCTTCCTGAGCTTATAAATCAGTCATAAAGAACAATGGTCATGGTTGATCAATGTTCCTTAAAAGTTAAATGCAACATTTAAGCAGCTAGTGAATAATGCCCTGCTAGAATGCCTTAAGAGTCCATTCCTCCCTGACCTTGGTTTAGCACTTCTTCTACAGGAGGGGCTGTTCTCACAAGAAACAAGTCACACTGAAAGATTGTTAAATCAAGGGAAGGTCTCTTGTTGGTTGCTGTGTTTGTATACACCTTGTTGTGGAAATTCTGGGCCCTTTAGTCTTTAGTCTTAGTCTGCCAGCCTGACAGCTTTTAAATTGCTACAGAAAAGCTCCCAGAAAGAGATAAATCAGTATATCATCTGCATAAAAAAGACAATGTATCATCATGGTAAATAAGATAGCCAAATGAAGTGGAGATACTGGGGAAAAACTCTCATAGGAGGTTCTATAAGAAGACTAGGGAATTTAAGAGGTTTAAAAAAAAAAACCCAAGGCCATATAAACCATACAGTAATATAAAATGTCATCATGGAAGTTATACACATGCATGCACACACACACAAATCTAATTATGAGCTTCAAACATTTCCTGAAAGTCTCAGGACATCCTGAGTCTGTAATTATAGTTAAGGAATAAACAAAAATAAAAATCCCAGGCATATAGTGAAAAGGTCAACATCATAAAAATAATAAGCTTCTCCTTCAGATAAGAACTCTCTGTAGGACCAAATTCAATTTGGCATTTAAGTGATAATCTGATACATCTGATCCCAATGTCTAAATTAATCTAATGTGAGGAATACAGTATGACACATAAATTGGAACTACCATACCATACTGTGCAGTAACGTCTTTGTGTAAAAACAGGGTGGCTTTGAAAAATAGCAGAAACTTAATTAATTTTCTGAAGTCAAGGAGGCTCCTGCTTTATTGAAAGCCTAACTAACCACTACAATCTCTCTCAACTGATAAAGTGGTCGGTAATGAGAATGTTGTTAAAGGCTACAGGATCTCTTATGAGCTAACCCATAGCCCTACTGGAAGCAGAGCCTGATAGTGGTATTGTACGGCTACTCTCATGCCCTTCTGGTGATGAAAGGCAGAAGAAACCTCAATATATGCTGTAGGATCTGAAATAGACAGGTCAGAATCAATGGATCAATGTCAAAACAAAAATGACAATGGTCAGAGGGGCCAACTAACTGCAAATGTTCTCAGTTTTCTTAAACAAAAAACAAATTCCAAGGGTTGAACTCCAGCTCAGTGAACTGTTTATCATCTGAGAGATGAATTAACACTGAAACAACTATTTTCATCTTTTTTCACTTCATTTTTCAAGCAACATGATAAGCCTTTTATAAAAACGAAAGATTCATTTGGGGAATAACACAGTATAGCAATAGCTGGTGAATAAAACTGCGAAACAAGAACAAGAATGCTATAGGGAAAAAGGTAGGAAGAACAAAGTAAAACAAGCCTCGTTTTATGTTATGTATTTATGTATGTATATATTTATTTATTTAGACACAGGGTACTGCTGTGTCGCCCAGGCTGGAGTGCGTTGGCATGATCATAGCTCATTGTAGCCTCGACCTCCTGGGCTCAACTGATTCTTCCCGGTCAGCTTCCCATGTATTTGGCACTACAGGTGTGTGCCACCATGCCCAGCTAGCTTTTTTCACTTTTTAGAGAGACAAGGTGTCACTGTGCTGCCTAGGCTGGTCTTGAACTCCTGGACTCAAGGGATCCTCTGACCTTGGCTTCCAAAAATGCTGGGGTCAGAGGCGTGAGCCACTGCACCAGGCCAAACATAGGCTCCAAAACCATGTTTTCAGTTGTGTAATGTACTTGAATTAATCTTAATACTACTGACCAATGCTACTATTGACAACGCTAATATTTAGGCAAGTGATTAACACTGTAAGGGAGAAAAACTGAATTGGAGAAAAATAGCCAAGATGTTTTAGGAAGCTGACTGGATAGAATGTTGGTGTTGGTATAAAATTTCTAGGTAACTTGAGATTTCAGAAAATAGCACTTAGAAATTTTCAACTAATTATGAAATACACAATGTTAATTTATTCTATCTCCCTTTCCATGCCCATTTTGTTTCCTTCTGTGGACCTACCTTAGGATGCAGGTAATTTGAGTTTCTCAACACTTTGTCATCACAGAGCATCCACACTGCACACCCTAGTGTCTCCTATTAACCCTCCCACCTACCAACGTAAAGTTTTGTCTTTCCCTGTCTCACTCTATCCACACTTACCCTTTCACTAGTGTTAATGCACGGTTGCAAGTTAGTATATTATAGACACATTTTGAAATCAAAAGGCTGGACTCAATTCCCAGTTCTGTTATGCAGAAGGAATAGACTGAGAACATTTTAAAACCTCTCTATAGGTACTTTCTGTTCTGTTAAGTAAAACTAACAACAACATCAAAGAGTTTTAGTAAAGATAAAATCAGAATAAGGATGTGGAAAATGATTTTCCATATATGAATGTCATTATTAGCCATGTGCTACCACATTCAGGTATACATGCCGCCTAGAAATGAATGTAATTTAAAATTTCTAGATATAGAATCTAGTTAAACTACAGAATTCTTGTGACATTCCAGAACCTATGTGCAGAATTTGTTTTTGTTTTGTTTTTTGTTTTTGTTTTGTTTTGTTTTGTTTTGAGACGGACTTTTGCTCTGTCGTCCAGGTTGCAGTGCAGTGGAGCAATCTCAGATCACTGCAACCTGTGTCTCCCAGGTTTAAGCGATTCTCCCGCCTCTGCTTCCCAGGTAGCTGGGATTATCAATGCCCACCACCACTTCACCTGGTTAATTGTTGTATTTTTAGTAGAGATGTGGTTTTACCACTTTGGCCAGGCTGGTTTCAAACTCCTGACCTTGGGTGATCCACCCGCCTCGGCCTCTCAAAGTGCTGGGATTACAAGGGTGAGCCACCGTGCCTGGCCTTTTTTTGTTTTTGGTGTTAATAAGGATCTACTAAACCTCCAGTATGAGTGTTGGAAAGAATATGAGATTGTGAACATTTTGAACATCTTAGCTATGTCTAATTTTCAGACTTATGAGTTGACCCCCTCAAGGAAAAAACAGAAAAGATCTCAAGAACTTCAATTCAAAAGTGGAAAACTTTAGAAAGTAGGCTCATCAAAAACTTATTTTGTTCTCAAGGGCAGTAGTGGTGAGGGCATCCAATTATGAGGCCAGCAGAGATGACAATTCCTGGGACAGACCTGGCTTCAAGGGAGCCGTGGTGGTCATGGCGCCTACTGACATTGCTCCATGGGGTGGCGGTAGCATCAGTAATGTCTCATCAGGTGAACTCTGCAGGAAAGGTGTTGGCGTCATTCCTGGAAACATAGCTTGAAGCTTGGTTTTTCCAAGCCAAAAAAATTTGTGAGTTACCCAATATTCTTTTAATAGACACCATTTCTGCTTAATCAGCCAGACTCAGTTTTGGCTCCTGGCAACAAAGAAGCCTGACTAATGTATCCATTCATTGCCAGCTTGCAGGCATTGAAGTGATATTCAGAGTAGGTGCACAAGCTGCAGAGAATAAATCCACAACCAGACTCTGAGTAAAGGGGAAACCAAAGGAGAAGCACCCACTAACTCATTTCAATTGGACAAAATGACTCACAGAAAAAAGACTGTGTGGCTCTCTCTCCGAGGCTTGATCAGCTTAGCTGCCCAGAATTAAGTAGAAACATACACACACACACACACACACACACACACACACACACACACACACACACACGAGAGAGAGAGAGAGAGAGAGACAGAGAGAGACAGAGAGAGACAGAGAGAGACATAGGGGTAGGAAAGTCCATAGAAAGATGGATGTGCCCATTGTCATATGGGGCTATCTTGGAATGAAATCAACAAGCTGACTCAGTTTTTAAAGTGTTTTACTATCAAAACTACAACTTACCAGGACTAAAATAGACTATTTGAGACATAAAATGACCCCTGACCCCTCAGTAGGTAACAAGCAGGAAGCAGGTTGAGAAAGTTGTTCGGCCCCCAGGGAGGCCACATCCTCCAAGTTCAGATGTGGCCAAGCAGAAGGTTGGAAGAGGAAGAGCATTAACAAACAGCAGATGGGAAGCACCTTCAAAGAGCAGCCAGAGCTTCATCAGCAAACATTCCCCACCCTTGGAGTAGAGCAACCAGGCAGCTCTCGCTCACTGAGATTCCAGATTGCTCTGGCTAATGTCTGCTGTTCGCCCAGTATTTCTCCTTTCGGGATAAGATCATCCTGTACCTGTTCCAGTATTGTATATCTGGGTCTGACGGAGAGGAGAGGACAGCAGATTTCTTTTCTTTTTAGTTTACAAGTCTCAGGTCCTAGGGGATACTCCTGTGAACTGGGCATAATCGAAAGCTCTTGGACGCTGAACTGGATTCAGTGGGGCGTTAAGACTTTTAGGCTTTCTCCCTTGGGAAAGAGGTTAGTGTGTTCTGCATGTATAAAGGAGAGTGAACTGAATATTTTGTGACCTGAAGGGTGGACAGTGATTTTCCATGTTGCATTGGTGTCTATTGCAAATATTTCTAACTGTCCAACAGGCATGATATAATTGTGCTCTCTGTGCCTTAGAAACAATGAGTGATCAGTTTACTTCTTTACTCAGTGGAAAGCAAGTGTCACTTATGGTAGGAAAGCTAAAGAGACATTGTGCAATTTATTCCTCTCTCTTTCACTCTGCCACAGAAACGATATTCCTGGTAATGGCTGTTCCACCAGCACAGGACCCAGGGTGGCGATGAGGCAGAAGAGAAATCCCGGTGACTCTTGCTAAATACACAGCAAGAGCAAGAATAAAACCTCTGTTGTTTTAAGCTGCTGAAAGGGGAGGTCATTGTTTGTACCATAGCACCTCTGAGACCATCCTGCATGGCAGACATTTCATGAAGCTCAATCTCCAATCCTGTTGCTGCAGGCCATAGATATGCTGGAGAGGAGGATAAGGAAAAAGGAAGACAGACTGATATCTTAGGAAGCGATGATCTATGCTGTCTTAAATCTAAGATTTCTTAAAACTAAGCGCCAGCGCTACAAATCAACAGGATATAACCTTGCAAATACAAGGTTTCTATGTGTTTGGAAGTAAAATCACTTTTATTAGAATTTACATTTTGATTCCAATTGCCATGCACAAATAATGAGAGAAGGAAAACCTACACAGCAAACAGTTAACTCTACTGCTCTCTATGTACACGTACATAAAACTTAAACTCACAGGAGGAAAAGCAATGAATACTGGTTAACTGGGAGAAGATCCCTCTGGATTAGGAATATGTTGGCAGATAATATCAAAACTTTACCAGATTATAATCTGATTTCTAAAGTTAGTTTTATCAATCTATCAAAATAAAGTTGACAAACTGAAAAAAACCCTTCCCAGGGAGACGAGAAGCTTTATCCCAGGTTCACAGATAGAACCGTAATTCCCTTACCTACCCACTCACCTAAACACACAGATTCTTTGCTATCACTAAATCACACTCCTTTTATTTGCTTTTGCTTAAGAGTAAATATTCACTATCTATTCTGATTAACATTATTATTTCTTAGCAATTTTTATATTTTTGATGGTAATACAAATGCAAGTTTATATCTAGTCTTTTCAAAATTAGTATCAGCCAGGCATGGTGGCTCACACATTTAATCCCAGCACTTTGGGAGGCTGAGGTGGGTGGATCACTTGAGGTCAGGAGTTTGAGACCAGCCTGGCACACATGGCAAAACACTGTCTCTATCAAAAATGCAAAACTTAGTGGGCGTGGTGGTGTGTACCTGTAATCCCAGCTACTCCGGAAGCAGGAGAATCACTTGAACCTGAAAGGCAGAGGTTGCAGTGAGCCAAGATCCTGCCCCTGCACACCAGCCTGGGTGACAGAATGAGACTGTCTCAAAAACAAACAAACAAAGAATTAATATAGATTTTTATCTCTCCTAGAAAGTTAATAAGGTTAAGGATCTAACTTCATGTTTCTCAAGAGATAGTTTGCTTAACTAACATATCAAAAAAGTAAATATGTGTACCAAAAAAGAGAAATTAAAGAACATTTACATGAATTAAAAACAAAAGCAAAAAGACAAAAATAATTATAGAATTAGAGAATAAAGGAGCCATTTTATTTTGATTGAGGAAATACCCTGAACAAAGTAAACAGAGAATAGGACTAAATGCTCGTATTTCAAAATGAGAAAAACTCCAAGGAAAATCTCATTTATCCTTCCGATACATGCTCTAAGAAGAAATCACTGAGAAAGTTTCAAGTTTGTGAATTGTACTGTACTCCTTTAAACTCTTGTTTTTCTCAACTTCCTGACTTTCTTACTTAAGTTTGATTTTAAAAGCTTAAATTGCAGAAAGACATCTACCCACAAACATTAGGTTTATTTTCTAGATCAGATACAGTTTTAAATTATTAAGGCCCAAGTTCATAAGGAAGGTACTTATTTATGTTCTTATTCTTAGAGAGATCAACTTTAAATGCTACAAATTTCCTCCATTAGTACTAGAGAAAAAAATCTAGTTAGGGAGTGAGAGAGGTGTCATTAAGCAAAAAATAAACAAATAAATAAACAAAAAGGGAGGTATGTGTTGAAACTAAAGTGGCTCTTGCAGAACCAGCATAAGAAGACTCCACACATTCATCTGATAATCATGTTACAGCAGGCCATGCGTCTGAGTTTTCTAGTCCAAGTCAGATATGGGACTTGCATAGCGGGAGTTCCTCATCCACCTTGGGAAGAGTTACAAATCAGTTCTTGGATAAATCTAACAAGATTGAGAGACATTCCCAGTCTGTTTGGGGAGGTCCTTTTTGAAGGCCCAACACTTTTCTCTCATATGGTTGCTTGTTGAGATCTTAAAGTCCCTGCATGTTCAAACTACCAATTGAATATCTGACAAGTAAAATATGAATTCACTAAAGGACAAGTTAGCATAGGTAATGACAGAAAAATATTGGCATTGGAAAGGTGTAAATGAAAGGAAAATGACAGACAGCATGTCACACTTTGAGAAATATAATCTTATGGGTGTTCATTGGGAGAAGGGCTAAGAACCAATGTCAGCTTTAAAGAGGCTAGACCTTACTGCAGACCAGGGGTTCTCACCAGAGTGATTCTGACACTCCTCCACCCCTATCCCTCCAGACACTTTGGCAACGTCTGAAGATATTTTTGGTAGTCACAACTGGGTAGAGGTCAGAGATGCTGTTAAACATCTTGCAATGCACAGAAGAGCCCCATAAAACCAAGCATGATCCGGCACCAAGTGTCAAAAGCTCAAGGTTGAGCAACTCTCCTGTAGACAGTTCCAGAATTCTAGAACTGCACATATTCATCACTCTCCCAAATCCAAAAAGAAAAGAAAAAACAAAAACAAAAACAAAACTAGATTTCGTATATCTTCAGAAAAGTTTGTTTAAAAAAGAGAGCTTTTTTTCCCTTACTAACATTTATATCACATCACATCATAACACCTTGAATGAGGATAAGTGCTTTGATTTCAGCCAGATCTCAGTGAAAAAAAATTCATTTTGCTAATTATCAGCTTTCTACTTTGGGTGCATGCACTGAACTCTTAGTTCTAATTTTCTCATCCCAGAAATTGGACATTGCAAAGCTTTATTTCGGCAATGCTATAATGAGTAAATGACAATATTCAGAAGGACCACTCAGAGCAAATAATACCAAATGATATTATTATTGTTATCGTTATCGCTATTTTATATGGGATAATATGGGCTACTCAAATCCTATCCAATTAAAATGGAAAACGTCTAAAGAATACTGATTTTGTTCTGGTGGAAGGTCCCAATAAGAAAGAATTGACCCAAAATACATTATTCTCAAGCCTCAAAATTTCCAGCTGACTTGGTTCCTTTTGGAAAATGTCCTGTACAGTATACTAAGTGATATGGTTTGGCTCTGTGTCCCCACCCAAATCTCATCTTGCATTGTATTCCCTCATGTTCTGGGAGATACCCAGTGAAAGATAATTGGATCATGGGGGCAGTTTCCCCCATTCTGTTCCTATGGTAGTGAATAAGTCTCATGAGATCTGATTGTTTCATAAGGGGTTTCTGCTTTCACTTCTTCCTCATTCTTTCTTGCCTCTGCCTTGTAAGAAGTGCCTTTCATCTTCCACCATGATGGTGAGGGCTCCCCCGCCACGTGGAACTGTGTATCCATTAAACCTATTTTTCTTCCCAGTCTCAGATATGGCTTTATCAGCAGCATGAAAACAGGCTAATATGCTGATCTAATACTAACCTGTCTTCCATATGAAACAGAACACGCTGATAAAATCGGTACTTGGTGTGTTTTAAACTAATGGAATTCACTGATGTAATGGGGAAGGGGTATGTCATGTGCATACTCTAGGGTAAATCCCAGTGAGTTGGACTGTGTATAATCCAGTCTATTTGAGTGGAAGCAGAAACTGACTTGTTTCTAACCAACAGAATATGGCAAAGGATATATGCAACTCTGTGATTACGTCAAATTACAAAAGACTCTGCACTCTGAAGAGATTCTCTTTTTACCTTAAAGAAGCAAACAGCCCAAGCTCATGGAACCACAGATCGCCTCTAGGTTTTGAGAGTGGCCTTTAGCCTGTAAGCCTGTATGACTGGGATGCTCAGTCATGTAACCACAAAAAAATACATTCTGCCAATTCTGAATAATTGTGGGAGTGTGTTCTTCCGCAGTTAAGCCTCCAATTAAAAATACATCCCAGATAAGATCCTGATTTTCCTTTGGGGAGACGCTGAGCAGAGGACTAAGATAATCCATCTTCAGAACACTGACTGATGGAAACTTTGAAACAATAAAAGCAGTGTATTGTTTTGAAGCCACTGAAGTTGTGGTAATTTGTGTGCAGCAATAAAAAAACTAATGCAGAAGGATTGGCCGATTATATAGCATCCCTAAAGTAAGAGTAAAATCTTGGATATTTAAGGTATAAAGGATCATTCAGACAAACTTTAGGACATAAACAAGTTCTATGAGTCATGGATCCAAATGAGTTAGGCATGATAGACCTATCTTACAATTGTGTTATCTGATTACATACACACACGCATACACACACACACACACACACACACAGTGGTACATAGGAGAGCAAGACTATTCACAGTTGTGAAAATATTTCGTACTTATTTTACTAAAAATTTACAACTGGATTTGCAAAATCTATGTTTTCATGCATAAATTTCATATCCTCTGGAGATAAATGAGAACCAATTAAACCAATTTACTAAGCAGGAACTCTTAATTGACAGTACTCCTACAACATATTATCATGCCAGTAATCTGGATGCAATATATGAATATTTCAAAATTATTAATGTCTTAGTAAATATTATAAGCACATGAAAGTCAACATGAAAAATTAGAATGCAGTTACTCATTGACAAAATATAACATCAAATTAAATGGGCTTAGGAAAAAACTCTCTTGCAATTGAATAATGTTGCAAGTTTTAAAGAAATGCATGCCTGCATTACATCTTGTATTTTTTATCAACAGCATGAAGAGGACATTTTAATTGATTCAAAAAATATATCACTATAGAATTATATGTGTAAGTGTAAAAGAAAGTCACTTAACCTGGTAATCAGTAAGAAAAAAAAACATACACAAAGCAGCATTACATTTCTGCACATAGTAAATATAGGCAAAATGTGGAAGAGAAAATTGTGAGCAAAATGAAAGATGACCTTGTCTGAAGACAGCAGAAGCCTCACAAAGGGACATGACTTCCCTCTGAGCCTGAGCATGTCCTCCACACACTTCCCTTTCTCACATTTAAGTTAAAAGATGGTTTTTGAATAAGGGTTGGTGATTTTCCTGGTCCGAAAACCATGCATGGCTTTTAGGGGCTCTGAATCCTTATTAGAGTTAGATGATAATAAAATCTGGGCAACATTTACACTAATTGGCTTGTTTTATACAAATGCACCAGGCTGATATTGTTGATGTCACTAGGAACACTTTGTTCCTTTTGTATTTAAAACAAACATGCAGATGGATAATAAGGTAGAAAAACCTCCCAAATAACTTTTAACAGGGTGAAGTCACAGCAGCAATAAGGATCTCGTTCAAAACCAGGACTGAAAATAACAATAAAGAAATGGGTTAATCTGGTGAGTGCTAGTGTTCTATGTCTACAATCATAATACATATGCTTATTGTGCTAGTCAGACCATATTATGTTTATCAAAAAAAATGTCTTACAAATGGAACCAAATTTCATTTCTTCAAATGTTGTTCTTGCTGGTTTAAGTTATCCAGTCACTAAATAAAACCACAGCCATCATTTCCTTTGATGCAAATGGTAGTTTTCACACTGGATTTTTATGATAAAAGCCTATCAATAAAAATTAGTTTTAAGGTAATATTCCCTTTTTATTTAAGATGCCAAGATCATAGATGAGCACAGAAGGTTATATGTCTTCTTCCAACTCAGTGCTATTGACGGCATGCAAGTTCTGTTGGCAACAAATCATTGCAGTGTACCATCAAAAGGAAGAAAACCCATGGTTACTTTACTTTGAAGGTCCCTGGACTAGGACACTCATGATAAAGCAAGAGACTGCAAAGCCAACCCCAGTATAAATGATCATCACTAACCACTGCATTGTTTCTGTACTATTCTGGGCAAACCTTCCTGTGTAATTGCCACGACAGGGAAGGGTCAGTCTTTTTTGTCTTTGCATAATGCAAGTAAAATATTGGGTCAGATCACAGGATACTCTCTTTCATTACGGTTCCATAATTGCTGAAGTGAAGAAGTATAACAACAACCCATTTTAAAGACAGGTGGGTTTCCTAGCAGCAAATTCACATAGTGTTGGTTTTAGTAGTATTGGTAATTCCGACAGCAAATATCTTTGCACAACTCAAATGAGGTAGATAAGCAAATTCAGATAATGCTACAAGGCGAGTGCCTCCCGCAGTTCTCTGAGCCTCCTGAAGCTGTGGTAGTGACATAGCATAATTCACTGACTCTCTAGAGTGTCATAGTTTAATGACATTTCGCAGCCATGACACATCACATTACATTATGCTCACAGTGTCACCACGTAAGCCACAGCCCCACAAAGTGATAACATTGCATAATGAGACATGCAAATCCAATGTAATGTGACATACAAGAAAATCAATACAGCATATCACAATAAGTACCCCAGTTTGGAAGGGGGAAAGGACCTATGGGTATTTCAAATGAATTTACAGATCATCCATTTCCTACATAATTTTACTGTATTTAATTTCTGTGCATTTATAGGCTTCCACAGAGAAATCTCATGTTGAATTTGCAAGCTGTTCAACTACACAACCATATTTCTTTTCCAGAGGAAGCCGTGTAGTAAAATGTAAATATGTAGCATGAAATATTTGAAAAGAATTTAAAGAACGGCAAGAATTTCATTTTAAAAGGATGTTCTCTTTCAAATATTGTGTAAAGGGCTACACATTTCTTAAATTAACTGGCACAATTCTGACCTCTCAACATGAGAAAATACCCTTTGGAAAGAAGGAAATAGCAATTATAAAAGGATTAAAAAGTAGGATTTATCAGGAAAGACTACATAGTACAGGGAGTGCTGGGTAGAATTAGACACTAGAGCAACGAGCATTTCTTCAATAATACAGTCTTTTATTGTAGTAGGAAACACTCTCTGCTAATATTACCCCAAAGCCAGGCAACCAGTTACTATAGGAATCCTCTAGGACTAAGCTTCTGATCCTAAACCACTGACAACATTTTCTTTGCATTTTTACACCAGAAGCACAACAGTACCCTCTCAAATATGATAATGAGCAAGACCTCACATCAGTTACAGCAAATAAAAGGAAAGATGGAGTTAATATCATTAAGAAATCGCTTAGGGCCAGGCTCGGTAATCCAGCATACAGGTGAGGCGGGCAAATCATGAGGTCAGGAGTTCAGGACCAGCCTGGCCAACATGGTGAAACCTCATTTTTACTAAAACTACAAAAATTAGCTGGGTGTAGTGACGGTCGCCTGTAATCCCAGCTACTCGGGAGGCTAAGGCAGGAGAATTGCTTGAACCCGAGAGGCAGAGGCTGCAGTGAGCCAAGATCATGCCACTGCACTCTGGTCAGGGCAACAGTGTGAGACTCCATCTCAGAAACAAGGAAAAAGAAAAAGAAATAGTTTAGACAATTGATGATGTATCTTGTATCTGATGGGCAGTGACATTTGTAAACAGGAATTGCTGAACTACAAGGTGATAAAACATGCCAAGCAACATTGGATTAGACTAGAAGATATTCTTAAGATAATTTTAAACTTTTGAGGGTGCTATTTTCTAATCTTCATGCCATAGGTCTTCAGACTGAGTCAAAGAAATTTGGGAACTAGATTAACAAAAAAAGTAATAAAAAAAATTTAAAAGACATATAAATTTAAACAAGTTCAAAACTTTACCTTGAATATTTTTGATGGAAATATGTTTTACCATGTACCTCCTTTGATTCTGTCTAATGTAAACATTAGGAAAACCATCACTTTGGCACTGTTTCTAATCTAGGAATGCATGTAAATCACACAGAACAGTTGTCTAACCCCTTTCTCTGCAGTTTTAAAACCATCTCTTGTCTATTTTGCAATTTGATGTGACACTTAGGGTTGAAGGAGATACACCCTGAAAGTGATTGAAGTTCATTTAGAAGCTAATGTAGACAGTGAGGCATAGAAATTACAATTACGTCATCAAACAAAATAAATTCTGGATTTTCTTCATTCTCTTTGTTTGTGTGTTATAACAGTCACACAACATGAAATTTACCTTCTTAATAAATTTCTATTAATAGTAACAATGCAGAACTGTAAACCTGAAACATAATGTTGTACAGAAGTTTTCTAGAAATTTTTCGTTTTGTAGGACTGGGTCTTTCTACCCATGGAACAATAACTTCCCACTTCTCCTTTCCTCCTAGCAATTGGCAAGCAATTCTCCTTCTAGCTTCAAGGAGTTTGACTACTTTAGATTCTCATACAGAGGAATCACACATGTTTATCTTTCTGTGACTGGTTTATTTCACATAGCATAATGTCCTCAAGGCTCATTTATGTTGTAGCATCTGACAGTTCTTTCTTTTTTTATGACTAAATAATATTCTATTTTTGTATAGAATAGATAATCTGGATAATTCATGGGATAAAGCCATTGATGGGAACATTTAGATATCCTTTTAGATCATTTGTTAGCAGGTTTCCTGGTCCATTTTTTTTGTCATTAAAACAAAGGAGGAAACTGCTAAATATAATACAAACATATGATATGTAAAAAGTGTTCCCCTTGGCTTAGATGTCACTTAGTCATCAAGTTCTCCAGTGCTGGGCTCTGTTATGCACCTGCTCTGACTCCACCCTGTTCATGTGTGTTGTAATATATTATTTCAGTGTTTATAGCATGCCCTCCAATTATGGCAGGAACCTTTGAAATTAAATTAGTATTGAGTTGCAAATGAAATCATAAAAGATAATATACAACTTAAAGAAATACATAAATTAATTTTTGGCAAATGCAGACAATACTCATCTTAGAAAAGGAATAAAATCAAGAACAAGTAATCACAAATATTGATCCATTAAAAGTAAAGCTCTTTAGGCTCGACTTTCCAGAAGGACAATATCATAAACCTCTGATATCCCTAGGAACTATAGCACATGACAGTCGCGGGGTGGATGACAAGATGTTTACACAATACATGTCAGTGTATAAATAAATGATCACCCCCTCTGGGAAAGGCACAGTTTCTACTTCAATCAAGGACACATTCAGTACAAACATTGCATTCATGTTCCCTTCCCCACTACTTTTCTGTCCATTCTCTCTGCCTCAACAACAGGAACAGTCATGAGACCTCCCTCTGAGCATTCAGAGCCCTCAAGTCAGCCCTCACATTTAACCAAGAGAGACTTAGTCAACAGTGCAACGCTGGTGCCATTTCCTGCAAAATTTTTCTCTTTAATTTGATTTTATGTTTTTTCTCCGCTGCCATAACATGGCACACCCTAATCCAGGGCCAATAGAGAGAACCCACTTCTCACTTCTCCATAACATGGCAATTAGAGAGAAACGACGTCTCCCTTCTCCATAATGTGGCACATTTTAATCCAGGGTAAGAAAACCCATTTCCTCTACATCAACCAAGCCCAAGCCTCCCCTCATTACACATTTTAAAAATGTGTCAGAACTGTTTTGGCTATTACTTGAAAAGATTATGAAGAGGTTGTTTCTGTATTTGTTTTGTTGCATATACATGTTGCTATCCACTCATTAGAACTCGGTTTTATTCATTATCATGTTTTGATAATTTCAGAAATTTAAAATATCTTAACATGATAATATCATGTTAAGAATAGATCTTCTTAGTACAATTAGTATCAATTTATTCTATCTTATTCAAAGCCACATTTCTAGTAATGTATTATGTATTGTTTCATTTTACTTGATCTTATTTAGTTTTTATCTTTTTTTGATGCAAAGTTGCTCACCAATTGTATTTCCAAAGGAAGATTATTTTAAAGATTCATCTTCAATGAATGCCAACTACAAATTTCAAGTATGAAATACAACCAGAAGTGTTTCTTTGGTGCTTAAAACATTACTTCAGTATTTAAACAGTGTTTTACAATATAAAATGAAAACTCAAATTATCTAGATAATTCCTACTGGATAAGGAGAAAAAGCTTTGCTTAAAATGGCCAGCCAATCACAATGAAACAAAACAATTTTGGGAGGGGGGCTACAAATATTTTAATAGCCTCACTTTTGCCCTCATAAACACACAAAGAGACTTTCTGAGAAAAAAGCTGCACTTAAAGGTATTATTTCATTAAAAATTAGGTTATCAGCTTTTCACAATGTTCTCAGTCCCTATTACCTATCATAAGTTACCTTTTAACAAGCTCTCTGTGGATATAACCACTCATCTATCACACCATTCAGTTTATTTGACCTTATTTTGCTTAAAAGAAAAGCATCCTACTCATGTCAGTATTTTCTTTTTATTTAAATTCTAGTCCAAAGAAGTAAAATGAAAATAAAATTTTATAATTTTTGGATATTAAAATGTTGGTAGTTGATTTTCAGGAGACAAGTATATGTCATAAATTTAATTCTCAAAAAATGATACTTCCACTTTTTATCATTTGTGGGTCAAACAGCTGAATATAACCATTACATTCTCCATGGAACCCACAGTAGGACAGAGGAGAGAGAGTCTCTGGAAGGACTTTCTTCTGCTTGTTAGAAGGATGAAGTTTCACTTTGTAGTCCCTAAATGGCAAAGGGAGGTAAAGGAGGATCTGATTGGGGGACAGAAAGAGACCCTGAGCTCACATCTTTGCAGCAGATGTGGAGGACATTTTATTACTAAAAAGAAAACATTTATATAGACGTCGATCTCCAAAGTAAAATCAAATGCTAAATTTGGTACCATATTGGACTCTAATAAGCCTTCCTCTCTTAACATTTTAAACTATGTTTTTATATGGTGACAGTGACATTTTATATATTTAGCCCATAGTTTTAACAGCTCCTAAATATTCATAATGCTAATTTTAAGTCACAGCATGATTTGCTAATTCTTATAACTCTGCCAAACCTTGATAAATTAGGCTAAATTTGAACCAGATTTTCTAAGCCTTGCAGAGACATATTAATTCAATATTATTACTGTCAAGCATAAAATATGTTCAGAAGCTTCCAGCATCACATCACACCACTTCGCAGCTGAACTGGCACGTCATTCCCTTAAAGTGACTAACTTATCTGCCATTGAAATAACCAATAAGGTTCTCTATTGTTCTTGCATTTAATGGGGTTCATTCTTTTGACCAAAATTATAGAGTAGGGAAAGGAAATAGAAAAATTCTTTTGAGGAAAGTAATAGCTTAGGTAGTTAATAAATATGAATGACCATGTTTCACAACATTTAAAACTGTCAAGAATGAAAAAGAAGCTAATTGTTGTTGGTCTACCGAAAGCTGAATATGGCAAATGGCTCTTAATGAGCACAATATAGAAATGTCGGTTCTTTCCTTAGGGGCATTTCAAAGGAAATAAAAATAGTTTATTGGAATTCTGTCATTTACAGTGCATTATAAATATGACAATATCTGTTTATATTCTTGAAGAACATTTTATTTCTTGGATGTAGAACTGTGTTATTGTGACATTGTTTCATTTTCACAGCAAGTCTGGATTTTGACTCTAGAGAAGAAGTTCCCCTGTTTATTTAATCTGACTACCAGGGCAAGTTCTTAGCAACCATGATTTTGAAAATAAACAGCAAAATGGTCTTGAGTATCAATAACTTGAAAGATAAATGACATAGATAACTCCCCAGTAATGGTATTCTCTTGGAGTATCCTGCTATGCCTTTCTACACAAGAGACTATCCTATCTCTCTATCTCAAACTCTTTCTCCAAACTTAAGTCTCCTCTCTCATGCCCTTAAATCTTATCCCTTTCCACTTACTCAAGCCCCGCCCCCTTTTTTGAAATTGTCTTCCTCTTACACAAGTTCAATGCTTTCCCTCTCTGCTATGTTCTGCTTTAATTGATGCCATCTCGTGGGTGGGGATACTTCCCTGGACCCCATTTCTCCCTCAGGCCACCATTTCATTCTGTTGTCCTCTTCAGAACAAAACTTCTTGAAAAAGGTCTCTTGATCTCTTTCTCAAATTACTCGATATTATATACCTTTTTTCCTTTAAAATGCTGTATTTAAAATGTACTTGCTTCTTAAAAAAAAAAGATCTTCACTTTTTAAAGCACCTTGAGTTTTACTGCAAAATTGAGCAAAAGTAGAGTTGTTGTATGCTGCCTTCCTCCATGTACTCACAGACTTTCCACTATTGGCTTCCTACTCCAGACTGGTTCATTTGTTACAAGCAATAAACCTGTACTGGCACATCATGATCACCTAAAATCCAAAGTTACATGAGTGTTCCCTCTTGATGTTTTAAATTCTGTGGGTTTTAACTAATGTATAATAACATGTATCTACCATTACAGTATCACACAGAATAATTTCACTGCATTAAAAATCCTCTGTGCTCTGTTAAACTATTACTTCCTCTCCCTTAACTCCTGACAACCACTCATCTTTATACTGTCTTGGTAGTTTTGCCTTTGACATTCAGTTTTTGAGCCATTTAAATGTTTCCAAGCCTATTACTCCAAAATTGTTTCTGATAGGCTCATTAATAATTTTGTTAATCAGTAGACAATGGTCAATTTTTACTGCTTATTCTCTTTCAGTATTTCAGCACCACTGGCAGTTGATCATTCCTGCACTCAGGAAAAACACGTGTATCTTGGTTTTCATGATGTCTCATCATTCTGGTTTTAGCCACTTCCTTTCTAGACATTTGTGTTCAGTCTCATTGATTGATTATTCATTTTCTGAAAACACTTAAATGTTAGGAGAACTTTAGACTTAAATCTGCTTCTCTACTCCATTCTAACTATGACTCTATAGCATTTAAATGGAAGAATTCAAATAACTTCTATTTGTTCAAGTTGCTATAACTATATATAATCCTAGTTTCCTGACACGATAGGGTAGATGCATTTCTCCCTAACTAATACTCTGCATATTACATTTAAAACAAGGTTAAGAAGACTCTGAAAGATAGAGAGGAAAATGCAGGCCTTATAGCAACCTGGGTAACTACCCTATATTTACTTTCCTGAGTCTACATTTTGCCTAATACATTCCACACTGGGTGCTGAGAAAGCCAATCATCTACAAACATCGATGAGTACAGACAAAAGAGAAAAATGCCAAAGGAAGCTGCTCTTTCTAGGCAAAGGACCAAGAAAGTGGTATCCAAATAAGACAGTAAGCCTTCAGAGAATAAACACTCTACCCAAACACCATGAACAAAGCAGTTCCCTGTTATTATCACTGCCATAGAAGACCAAACTGAAAGCCTAGACTTCCAACTTGGCTCTGCTTTCCTAAGGTTCCTCTTTTTTCCCACTGGGGTAATTCTTAAAAAGGCTTAGAAGGGAATAAGGATTTCCATTCCTGCCTGGCAGTAAGAAGGACCCACCCCACACACCCAGAGTGTCAGTGGAGACCACATGGGATACAGTAATAAGACCTCCTCCCAATCCTAGCTGAAGTGGTGTCTGCAAAGGTTTTCTGGGAAGCCTGAACTATCATTGCACCCAGAAGTCATGAGGTTTGGTTCCACTGTTGGCATGGTGTTGAATGAGGACTGCTAAAATTATATATGTGAACAACATCCAGAATATTGTGACATAATATTCAATATGTCCAACATACATAGAAAATCACGTATCATGCCAAAAAAACAAAAAATAATCTCAAATCAAATTAGAGAAGACAAACAACAGACACCAATGCTTTGATTACACAGACATAGGAATTATCTGACTAGTATTCTAAAGCAGCAACTATAAACATGATTTAATAAATAATTTTAAAATCACGTTTGAAGAACCACCAAAGAACAGAAGGTGTCACCAAAGAAAAACATAAAGAGAAACAAATGAAAATTTTAGAACTGAAGAATATACAATTGAAATTAAAAATTCTATGGACAAATCCAACAGGAGAATTAAAAATGACATAGAAAATAATAAATTAACTTGAGGACAAAAGATAGAAATTACCCAGTCTGAGGAGGGTGTGTTGAAGATAGCTACCTAGGCACATTTTATGCCCACCTCTTCCACTTAGAAGAACCAGAATAATGTGTAGATAGTCACACTTAGAATATATTACCCAAAAGACTGTGCTGGAATTCAATGAAAAAATGATAGGAAGTACCGAAAGTAGGGAAGGTGAAGAAAGAGAGGTGGCCTGCCTTTCCAGGATTGACTGGGAACCAACAGTGACTTCCAAACACAGGGACAGAATGAGTGAGGAACCTCTAAGCAGCTCACACCCTCACCATGGAATCATGCAATCCTGGCAACAGGACAACCCCTTGATCCTTCCAACTCCTGAAAATAACATAGGAAGCTTCTAGAAGACTGGAGGACAAAACTACTCCAAAGAGGGAGCTCGTGCTGTGTCCCACACCCTTTCTAGGCCTCTGCAGCTACAGCCAGGTGCCATTGTTGAACTGTGCCTTTGGCAAACTGCCTGCCTACTGTCCTGGGACCCAGCAGCACTGGGACAAATGCATTACAGAAACTCAGGCTGCCACTGCTGAGACTGGGGAGTGAGCTAGGAGTGCTCCTGCAGCCAAGGCTAAGGAGCAGGGGAGGCATGGGCTGCAGCTGCCAGTGCTGGGAAGTGACCACTACTGGGACTAAGAATGAGATGCAGCTGGAATGTGAGGTATTGTTGGGACTCGATGACCAGTGAAGTGGGGGATCCTGCAGCCAGACGAAGGGTGCTAGCTAGGCATGGGTTACCACAGCCAGGGCAAGCTCTGCTGAGACTGGGACATAAGAGAAACATGTGTTTCTAACCCACCAGCGCAGGCTGTGAACATCAAAGATGGCCTCACCCCCTCCAGTAATTGGCTTCAGTGTTGCTGCTACTGCCCCTCACTTGAGCATTTTGACTGGAGTCTGAGCATTGCCTCACCATCATTTGCCAAGGCTGGTGCCTGCTTTCATCTCTGGAGAGCTTGAAAATAAGCCACCCAGCCAAGCTTTGCCATTCCCATCCTTGAGACAGAGCACAAAGCCTGGTGTTTGGGGGATTGCCTAACCCAAACCAATCCTTAGGCACCTGCTCCTCTCAAGGTCGTAAGGCTGGCCCTAAATTTCTGGCTGCAACAACTCTAGCTAGCACCTATCTGCAAATGCCATCTTCAGGTCTGGAAACTGGCATGCTCATCCCTTTGCAGCCACTGCCAACATCAGTGAACACTGATTGCACTCTAGAAAGCCAGATAGAGGCCCAAGAATTGGGCTGTTTATAACCATCAACGCAGGTGCTAGTGCACATCATCCTAGGGTAAAAACATAGGCACACTTAGCCCACTGCTACCACCATTAGGGCTTGTAGACTGGCCCACCTAGAATCCCAGTCCCCAGCACAACTTCTCCACAACCTCCACTAATAACCTCATCCTAACCCATCGAGAAAATCACGGATGCCAGTAATGTTGTTTACAGCCAAAGAAATCATACAGAGAGTACACTACTGCACACACCTAGAACTAGAAAAGAACAAACTAAATGCAAAATTAGCAAAAGAAAAGAAATGAATAAAGATGAGAGCAGAACTGAAAGAAATAAACTAAAAAAATACAAAGGATCCACAAAATAAAAAGTCAGTTTCTTGAAAATTTAAACAAAATTGATTAACTGCTCCCTAGATTAACAAAGAAAATAAGAGAGAAGACCCAAAATAAACAAAATCAGAAATGAGAGAGGACACATTACAACTGATACCACAGAAATACAAAAGACCATCACAGATTTCTTTTTTCTTCAACTTTTATTTTAAATTCTGGGGAACATGTGCAAGGATGTGCAGGTTTGTTACATAAGTAAATGTGTGCCATGGTGGCTGGCTGCACAGATCAACGCATCACCTAGATGTTAAGCTCAGTATCCATTAGCTATTCTTCCTGAGGCTCTCCCTCCCCCTACACCCTCCAACAGGCCCCAGTATGTGTTGTTTCCTCACATGTATCCATGTGATCTCATTGTTCAGTTCCCACTTATAAGTCAGAACATGTGTTGCTCAGTTTTTGGTTCCTATTTTAATTTGCTGAGAATAATAGCTTCCAGCTCCATTCATTTTCCTACAAAAAGCATGAACTCATTCCTTTTTATGGTTGCAGAGTATTCCATGGCATCCCAGATGAACAACCATACACTGACAAACTAGAACACTTTAAAACTAATAAAACTAATAAGTTCCTTGAAACATACAACCTATCAAGATGAATCAGTAAGGGATAGAAATGCTGAACTGACCAATAATAAGTAGTGACATTAAATTAGTAATAACAATGTCTCCCCACAATGAAAAATCTAAGACCAGTTGGATTCACAGCCAAATTCTACCAAATATACAAAGAAAAATTAATACAAATTGTTTTTGAAGTAATCCAAAATATTGAAGAGAAAGGTATTCTTCATAACTCATTCTATGAAGCCAGTATCATTTCGATACCAAAACCAGACAAGGGCACAACCAAAAACCACAACAACAAACAAATAAACAAAAAAGACTTCAGACCAATATGCTTGATGAGTACATGCAAAAATTCTCAACAAATTGCTAGAAAACTGAACCCTACAGTGCATCAAAAAGATATGACACAATTATCAAGTGTGACTTACCTCAGGGATGTAAGGATGATTCCACATATTCAAATCAATAAGCATGATTCATCACATCCACAGAATGAAACACAGAAACCATATGCTCACCTAAATAAATGCAGAAAAAGCATTAGATAAATCATCCCTACAATATCCTGCATGATATGAACTCTGAAGATACCAGGGATAAAAGGAATATGCCTAGAATCAATTAAGACCGTATGTGACAAACTAACAGCTAACATTACACTAAATGGTGAAAATTAAAAGTCATTCCTCTACGAAATGGAGTAAGACCAGGATTTCTGTTTTCACCACTTCTGTTCAACATGCTACTGAAAGTCCTAGCAAGAGCAATCAGGCTGATAAAAAAAACAAAAAGCATTCAAACTGGAAAAGAAGTCAAATTATCCCTCTTTGCTGATGATATAATCTTATACCTGAAAATACCTAAAGACTCCACCAAAAAATGATTAGATTTAACATATAAATATAGCAAAGTTGCAAGATACAACATCAGTGTCCAAAAATCAGTATCATTTTTGTACACCAATAGTCATCTAGCCAAAAGGAAATGAAGAAGGCAATCCCACTTACAATAGCTACAAAAAATACAAATAAACTACATAGGAATATACTTAGCCAATAAGGTGAAAGATCTCTGCAGAAAAACTACAAAACACTGATGAAAGAAATTCAAGAATACACAAACAGAAAGAATAATACCATCCCTTGAACCGGAAGAATTAATATTGTTATAAATGACCATATTTCTCAAAGCAATCAAAAGCTTTAACACATTCCCTGTCAAAATGTTAACCTTATGCTTCACATACTTTGAAAAAGAAAGCAAACCTAAAATTATATGAAACCAAAAAAGGGCCTGAATGGCCAAAGCAATCCTGAGCAAAAAGAACAAAACTGGAGGCATTACATTACCTGACTTCAAAATATATTACAAGCCTACAGTAATAAAACCAGGCTGACACTGGTATATATAGACTAATGGAATAAAATAGAGAACCCAGAAAAAAAAGCCACATATTTACAGCCAACTAATCTTTGACAAAGTCAAGAACTTACACTGTGGAAAAGACAGTCTTTCCCAACAAATGGTACTAGGAAAATTGGATAGTTACATGCGGAATAACAAAAGTGGACCCCTACTCTTGCCATATACAAAAATCAACTCAAAAAATGGATTAAAGACTTAGATGTTTGACACCCAAATACAAAACTACTACAAGAAAACCTAGGGAGAATTCTTCTAGACATTGAGCTAAGAAAATAATTTTTGACAAAACCTTCAAACGCACAGGTAGCAAAAACAAAAATAAACAAATAAGACTCAAATTAAAAATAACTGGAGTGAAGACACAACCTGAGGAATAGGCAAAATTATTTGTAAACTATTCATCCAACACGGAAGTAATATCCAGAATATAGACTCAAACAACTCAATAAAAGAAATCATTAAAAAGTGGGCAAAAGATATGAATAGACATTTCTCAAAAGAATAAATACAAATGGCTAACAGCATATAAAAATGTGTTCAACATAACTAATCATCAGAAACATGCAAATGACAACCACGAGACATCATCTTACCCCATTCAGAATGGCTATTAATAAAAAGACAAAAAATAACAGATGTTGGAAAGGATGCAAAGAAAAGTGAACTCTTACACACCCCACTGGCAAAAATGTAAACTAGTAGAGTCACAAAAGAAAACAGTATGGAGATTTATCAAAGAACTAAAACTGTAACTACTATTCAATCCAGCAATCCCACTACAGGATATTTATTCACAGGAAAAGAAATCAGTATATCAAAGGGATACCTGCACTCACATATTTACTGCAGCACTATTCCCAATAGCAAACATGTGGAATCAACCTAATTGTCCATCAATGGATGAATGAATAAAGAAAATGTAGCATATATACATGATGGAATACTATTCAGCCATACAAAAGAATAAAATTATGTCATTTGTAGCAACATGAATGGAACTGGAGGTCATTACCTTAAGTGAAGTTAACCAGGCACAAAAAGACAAATAACACATGTTCTCCTTATATTGGGGAGCTAAAAGGTTTGATGACATGGAGGTAGACGGTGGAATGAGAAACAACAGAGATTAGAAAGTGTGAGTGGAGGGAGGTTGGGAAGGATACAGAGAATTCGGTTAAAAGATACAAACATATAGTAAGCTATAAGAAATAAATTCAGTTTTTGACTGTAGAGTAGGGTGAGTGTACTTAACAAAAATGTACTGTATTCAGGTAATGGATACCCTAAATACTCTGACTTGAACCATACATGAAACAAAATTTGTTATGTACCCTATACATTTGTACTAATAAAAAAACCAAAAATGCTGTTTTAAAAATTGAAAAAAGTAATTACCCTATGTGAATAACCATGAGAAATTATGCTAAAATAAGGTGAACAGAATCTCATGAACCAGTAGGACTAAAAAACCATTAACATTTGTGTCACTTTCATTTCAAGAGTAAAGAAAGAGAGTAGGACTAAGAATGTATGGAAATTAATCTCTGAAAATGTCTTAAATTTGGCAAAAGGGAAAAATGTACAGTTCAAGACCTGAGTGAACCCCAAATAAGACAAACTCAAAGAATCAGTTCTATGACACATCATAATCTAACTTCCAGAATCTAAAGGCAAGGAAAAAATCTTGAAAGCCATGAGAAATAAATGACAACTTACCTTTAAGGACAAAATAATTCAAAAGACAACAGACTTCTCATAAGAATACATAGAAACAAGAAGGAAATGGCACAATATTTCTACAGTATTTAAAGAAAAGAGCTATCCTCATAACGAAATAAATAAAAAAATAACTTAGGAAATCATAATTTTTAAAAGTTTTGTGTAATTAATTGTATCATTTTGTGAGAATTGTATTATTTGTGAGTCTCAAGGAGCCAGTTAGCCTTCCAATCTTTTATGTAGCCAAACATGTTAATGACAGCTCAAAGTTTTAGTCTAACATCTAGATTATTTCCAATGTGTGCAATCTTTATATTGCAATAAAAGGAAGCTCAGAGTAGATGAAAGAGCATTAATAGCTGTACGCAAATCCTTGCTCAACCAGTTACTATGTGAATTTGGACAAGACCTTTTGTTTATGAGTCTTAGTTTTTTTATCTATTAAATGGAACAATAATATCTGTTGCATATCTAACAATGGGAATGAAAAAGGACGGCATATGATAGTTTCGGATTGAATTTAATTATGTGATTATATAGAGATGTGGATCATTTAATTCATCAAAATATATTGAGCATAATTTTTCTAGTCATGGAAGGAACGAAGAAGTCCATCTCTTTTTTTAGGGCAGACAGTTAATTCGAGAGATAGATAGACCTGTACACTTTCATTAAGGGGCAAGCAGGGGAGGCAGAATACCTTTATAGATGCATAAATAGATTTCTATGGTAGCAACAGGTGCCTTAGTCTTAAACACATGAATGTAAGAGCTGGCCCTGCCACTTATTAGCCATGAATTATTCAGCAGATTATTAATATCTCCAAAATTTTACTTTCTTATTGACAAAACAGAAATAGAAATAATGTCTTCAATAGAAGGATTGTCAAGCTCACATAAAGACAATGCATGTGAAGCACTTAGCCAAGTGTATGATCCCTAGCATCTTACAAAGCAATAGATGATAGTTACTATATCACTTGTAAGGTTATTTACCAAGGATATCTTTGCCATGAGGTAGGCTTTAGG
The DNA here is from genome assembly GCA_963574635.1 of Cheracebus regulus. NCBI lineage: Eukaryota > Metazoa > Chordata > Mammalia > Primates > Pitheciidae > Cheracebus > Cheracebus regulus. Next base: position 79,012 of record CAUYQU010011016.1, read on the forward strand.
GACAGCAAGCTTTCCAGAGGCGAGTGTATCACAGACTGCAAATGCATTCCAAGCTACTAACATAGGATATCCAAACCCAAAGAGCTGGAAAGCTTTGGGAAAAAATTCATCCTTCTGATAGGGCTGAAATACAAATAGAATGGCAAAAGAGGCACATTTCTATTTCATTTTAGATCATAATTATTGACAAGAAAGAGCTATTAAGAGTCCAACAGAAGAGACAGGGATGATAATCAGTGCATTTCTTAAAGATAATTTTGATAGCAGAAAGAACAGGGTATATAAAAGTGGAGAGGGTAGAATCAAGAAAATCGACTCTAATAGTGTTGAAATAATCCAAGTAGTACGTGATAAAAGTGTGGAAATGGGTAAAAAATAATGATAGCAGCGGCAAGAAAGAGAGATCTTGGATTAATACAAATGAATGAATTCACTGAAAAGAATCACACATGGCTGTAAAGAAAAACAAAACAGAAAAAGGTCTTCTGAATTTAACATTTTACCACCACAAAACTCTGACCCCAAAGAGTTTGAGAATTGTGCCAAAGACTCAGATTATCTATCTGAGATAGTCTTTTATTTCACCTTTGTACCAAGCCATCTGCTCCCTCTCAAGGGCAAATACAGTGCTTTACTGACTGACTGGGAAAGCAAATATCCTGAATGCCTAGTTATTGACATTTAAGACTTAAATCTTTCCTAATGACTCAGTGGGTGTGATACTCAGTAACGGAAGTTTTTAATTTGTGATTCTGATACACCAAGACCTTTCTCCGCAGCTGGAATGCTGTCTGATGATGTCATGGTCTGCAGGGATCCAATCCACATATGCTGCATGCAATTTCCTATTATGGACTCCACATAATTGAATGATGTTCTCACTATTTGTTTTCCAATAAACATCACTCCCAATGACCTTGAAAATATCATTTCTCCTTCAGATATTCTGTTTGAAGCCCTAGTCATTAATTAAAAGAACTAACTTAGTCATGCTTATGTTACTCAGAAAAGTAGCAAAAATAGTATAAACAAGATATTCAGGTCAAGTTGTGCTTTCTAGCACTGTATTAAATGACATTTTGTTAGAATAAATATATCTGTCTATATTAACATGTATGTATCTACATGAATACACATGTTTATACTCAATGATATTATCTAATAATTATTGAGGGTTACTATGGGCTAGACCCTGTATTAAGCTCTTTACATGTGTGATATTATTTTCATTCATAAGAGGTAGATAATATTATTAGGCTCATTTGACAGATGAGTAAAATGAAACTCAGAGGGTTGAATGGCACTGCCCCAAGTCAGGAAAGAAAGGTGGCAGATTTAGCAAATCTGACACTAAGATACGTCTTCTTCATACTATGATATGACAGCCTGCATTCTAACCTGTGAATATCTGTATAAGTGACATGTGTACACATGAGGAGGCATAGATATATTTGACTATATACAGTGTTAACATGCATACAGTATACCTAACACAGGTGTCAGGAAGTGTGTGCCAAATCCCTGTTATGGATTAATCCTCTGAAACAAAACAGAACAAACAACTGTAGCAATAGTTTATTATTTCTTTTCCTCTTGGTCCATCTATTCAGAAATAAGATTTAAACTGCATAAAAATTCCACGATTCCACTTTCATCAACAATTACTAGCAATGCCAATCCAATTAAATGTCCAGAAATCTCATAAGAATTTCTAAAAACAGCAAGATTTAGAATCTCAGTTTTCTATAGCAACAACCTTGCAAAATACCTATAATCAGGGTGTTTTAAATTAACTTAGGGAAGTATGAAAGTGCAATTTGCAAGTCACTCAGTTCGTTAGCAAAAAAATCTGAATTACTCTGAACAGCAGCCTGAGGTATGACTACACATTAATGAGAGTGATTTAATAAGCAATTCTTAAAAATCAATCTTATTATTGTAGAGCAGAGGTCAAAAACTGGCAGCCTACAGGCCAGATTTTGCCCTGAGATATGTTTTGTTTGGATCACATAATTTTGGCCTATCCAAGGTTGTAAATCTTTTGAAATAGTTGCCAACATCTGTAAATCGGGAGATACATAAAAACCTGGGTTTCTGGCTTCTTTTAAAAGGCCCGGAGGTCTGGCAAGCAGGGTATGCATTCTCTCAAGACAACTCTAATTTGTATCTGGGTAATCTCACGGCACTCTGTTCTCCATAATTCTGTCTTCTCTCTGTTGCTCTATCTTTGTTATAATTTCCTAACACTCAGTCCTCCTTACTCATTTACATTATCTGTGCAAGCTCTGTAATTATCTGAGTCTAGCTGTGCTGTTTGAAAATTATAGCTACTATTTGGGAAGGTCTGCTCACCTATCCAAATTTTCTATTTCCCAAATAGTACTATAGGGTAGAATTCTAAGATTCTACCATCCCCAACTCCAGGACATCCAATCCTGTTGAACACACCCCTTCTCCTAGTTATTCAATCAAGTACTAATTGGGGTGCTGCCATGCAAAATGCAAAGGGATTTTGCAGAAGTAATTAAGGTCCCAAATCAGTTGACCTTAAAATTGGGAGATTAGCTGGGTAGGCCTGATCTAATCAGATGAGCTCTTTAAAAGTGGAGAAATTCCTCCAGCTGATCACAAAAGAGGCTATCAGAGATTGCATTCCAGCTTGTATGGGAAAGGGCAAAGATTCTGTTATGAACTTCTCCCAGGGGCCTTGTAGCAAGGAATAGAAGCTCAAAGAGGTCTTTGAAAGACAGTTAGAAAGAAAATGGGAACCTTAATCATACAACCCTGGGTTCTTCCAAAAACAGTGAGCTTGGAAAAGGCTCCTGAACCCATATGAGAAAAGCAGTGATGGCAGCCACCTGGATTTCAGCCCAGTGAGATAGACCCTGAGCAGAGAACTCTGTCATGTAGTGCACAGACTTCTGACCTGCAGAACTGTGAGATAATACATTTTTGTTGTTTTAAGCCTCTAGGTTTATGGTGATTTTTAAAACCACGAAAGGAATCTAATACAATATCCAACCATTCTTCAAGCATCCTGACATGAAGCTTAATATTAACATCAGCATCTTTATTTGCAATTAGTTGCCAAGATGGGTTGATTTTATTTACTTTGCTATTTCACTGACCTAGTTTAAGCTTTTATCCTCCTGCATCTGAAACTCAGTTATCTTTCACTCTGGTTTCTATAAACCTAGTTTCCACCCCACAGAAAAATACATGATTTGCAATATTTCTATTTTTAATGTTCAGAAGCACTTTTCAAAGTCTTCAGTGAATCCCTATTGATTCATTAAAAAGGTAAGACTTCTCAGCCTGGCCTTCCCAGTGCTTAATAGCCTGAGTCCTGCCGACATAGGCAGGTTCAGTAGGACTCCATCCTTTCCAAGCTGCCTACAACCCAGCACAATTAAGTGAGGTAATCTTCACATTTTATGTATGGATTTTATTAGATGGTAAGTTCATTGGGGGCACGGTGTCTGTCTGAAAATTATCATAGTCTTGGGGCATATAGACACAGATTCATGGACCTCAAGTTTCTCCAGAATACTCAAATTTTATGCTTCACACTTTTACTACGTCTCAGACCACATTAAAAAATAACAAAAGTATATAACTAACGATTTGAAATACAGATTTATGACCAAGTAGTGCCACTCAGTGTCTGTCCTTATTCACACTTGTTTGTATTTATGGTCTCTGCATTAAGTTATGCTACACGAAATTTCCTACATAGTGAGCTCAGGAATAAAGGCGGTTTTAGTACGGAAGTTATGTTCCGACCAAAAGTGAAGGCCAAATAGTAAAACATCAGTGAAAATTTCAGTGTAGCTTAAATGGAAAACAAAAGAAAGATAAAAGAATTGGTAACAAAGGACCCACAATAGTATAAATTCACTCCATTTATCTTGTGTTTAGCATAATTGCAAATTATGCAATTACATTAAGTTTGTTGGTTGAAATTTAGCTGCTTTGCCATTAGGTATATATTTAATTTATAAATTCACTTTGGATTTATAGTTACTTGTGAAGTGGGAGTTTATGTGCAGATTTAGGTCCTCATATGTTTCTGTAATATGCAAAATTAAGCTAATATAAAGATAGGAGTATATCTGTGAATACTATTTTTCTTTTTAATGAGTTCATATTTTAACTAATTATGCAAACAAGCTTATTTAGAGCTAAGGACAACAGATTTCCAAAGAAAAAGTGTAGTTTCAAGTGCTACCTTTGCTACTTATAACCTTAGAGTGGCTAAATGTATGACTTGAGGACTTGGTTTTCTCCTCAGAATAAGAGGGTGTTCAATCATACACAGTTTAAGTTAGCTTTTCATTCCTAAACTTTTAAATTCATTTTGGTATTCTCAATGGCAGTAAGACTAAAACCTAGCCAATTGTTACAATTACCCATAGAGATTTTATTTTATAAACTTTATATTCTAGAAAAATTTTAGATTTACTGAGAAGTTGCAAGTCAGTACTGAGAAGTTGCAAGTCAGTACTGAGAGTTTCCGTACAATCATGCCCAGTTTTCCCAGTCATTAATATCTTACAGCAGCATGGTGCATTTGCCACACTAATCAACCAATATTGATACATGATGATTAATTAATGTCCATACTTTACCCATATTTTCTTAGTTTTTACTTAATATTCTTTTACTGTTTCAGAATCCTGTCCAGGATATCATGTTGTGTTTAGCCATAACATTACTCAGCATTCTCCAGAGAATAAGAATCAATAGAATACACTAAAGAGATCATATTAGCTTGTTCTCACACTACTGTAAAGAAATACCTGAGCTGGGTAATTTATAAAGAAAAGCAGTTTAATTGGCTCACAGTTCTGCAAGCTGTACAGGAAGCATGGCGGGCTCTGTCTCTGGGGAGGCCTCAGGGAGCTTTTCCTCATGGTGGAAGGCAAAGCAGGAGCAAGTGTTGGCAGGAACAGGACCGGCAGAGTGGGTGGAGGTGCCACACACTTTTAAACAACCAGATCTCATGAGAACTCACTATCACCAGAACAGTACCAGGAGACAGTGCTAAACGAGTCATGAAGGACCGAATCATTCACTCCCATGATCCAAACACCTCCCGTCAGGCCCCACCTCCAACATCGGGGATTACAATTCGATATGAGATTTGGGCGGGGACACAGATCAAAATCATATCAGATTTTGTATAAAGAATTGGGTAATTCAATTATGGAGGCTGAGAAACCTAAGAGCTGCAGTCAGTAAGCTGTTGACCCAGGAGAGCTGTTGATGAAATTTCAGCCCAAGTCAAAGGTTTGAGAACCAGGAGAGGAGATAGAGTAAGTTTCTGTCCAAAACCCTGCAGGTGCAACACCCAAGAAGAGCTGTTTCTGTCCTATAGCAAAAGCTGGAAAAATAGTGTCACAGCTTTCACAGTCAGGCAAGAGGAACTCCTTCTTACTGAGCCTTTTTGTTCTTTCAGGTCTTCAGTTGCTTGGTTGAGGCCCACATACATTAGGAAGGGCCATCTGTGGTATTCAGTCTACTGAAGCAGATGTTAAACTCATTCAAAAACACTGTCACAGACATGCACAGAATAACGCTTGACCAAATGTCTGAGTACCCTGTGGCTCAGTCAAGTCAACACATCCTAAATTAACCGTCACAGTCCTCATGTTTCCTTAGCCTCTTCTTGGCTGTGACAACTCAGGGTCTTCCTGGTTTTGGTGACTTTGGCATGCTGAGGAGGATTGGTCAGGTATTTTAAAGAATGTTACTAATGTAAGATTTGGTTAGGGTTTTTCTCATGATTAAGATGTAGTAATGTTTTGGGAAGAAGGTCACAGAGGTAAAGTGTCATTCTCCTCATATTATTTCAAAGTTTCCTATTATCAAAATGATTGATTTATTGATTGATTGATTTTGAGATGGTGTCTTGCTCTCTCACCCAGGCTGGAGTGCAGTACTGTGATCTCAGCTCACTGCAACCTCTGCCTCCCAGGTTCAAGCGATTCTCATGCTTCCGCCTCCAAAATAGCTGGGATTACAGGTGCACACCACCACATCTGACTAATTTTTGAATGTTTAGTAGAAGAAACGGGGTTTCACCATGTTGCCCTGGGCTGGTCTCAAACTCCTGACCTCAAGTGATCCACCTGCCTGGACCTTCCAAAGTGCTGGGATTACAGGTATGAGCCACCTCGCCAGGTCACAACTTAACATGATTGAATTTTGACCTTGATCACTTGGCTGACATAGCGAATTAATTATAATTATCTCCTTGAGATTATTTACATAAATTACTTGGATTTTTCTTCATGATATGGAGATTTTTAATATAAAGAATCCAGTTTTTCAGAAGTGAGTTTGAATATTTAAGGAAAAAGCTAGGTCCTCAGGAATCTATTATTTACATCTTTCTAGCAGTTAAAGTACCAGATTTGACAACTTTGTATCCAGTATAGTGGTTTGTAGAGGGTAGATCTTTAATGTAATTGTGTTTATTGAATTAATAAGTTATAGTTCCCTCAAATTTCATGTATTATAAACTGATCACAATCATTTTTCTGATCAAAAGGAGCCAGACTTTCTAAAATGTGTACATTATGGCTGCAAGCATCACTAATATATAGTGATAGGAAGCAGAACAAGAGTTAATTGATATTGAGGTGTGAGATTAGCTGGGGAATTTTAGGATGATAGATATGTTTTATCATTTAATTGTGGAAGAAATTGCATTGGTATTTACATTCATCAAAACTCATCAAATGTACCTTAAAATGCATTCATTTATTGTGTAAATTATACCTCAACAATGTTAATTTTTAAAAAGTAAAATACTGACCAATTTTTCAAGATTTTTAAACTCAGGCAAGAGAGAAATGCCTAAAACTGTGAGGAGAAATAAGTTTAGAACGTGTTCAAATGAACCTACATTTAATAGTTAAAGAGGAATATGTCAGGGAGACATCATCATTATGGCATTATCTGCCATCATAATGGGATACTAGTATGTAGCAAGCAGTGCGGCCATGTAACTTGAGTACATATTTATGGTTCCTTTTGTTCATAGTTATCCAGCCATATGAACGTCTTCATCAAATGATTCTGCACAGAAATGATGTGTACAGCTTCTACCTTGTTGCTTTACAGAAAATTACTTGTGTGACCTTCTCTGAGTTCACGTTCCTAACTGTTACAACATGGATGTGCCTGTACCCCACCTTTGATTGTGTAGATTAAGATAAGAACCTCAGTACTGATGACACTAGATTATTAAAGAAACTTCAGTCACTGAATGTCCATATGGAGCAGAGCCTCCCAGGCACCAGGAGACGTGCATGTAAGTGAAGCAACATGATTTCTTCCTCAAACCACAGCTTGTTTATTCTGCTATGAAAGTTAAACTTTCCTCTAACTAAAATCAGAAGGACCCAGGGCATTTCATGTTGTGGTAGTAGGATGAATAAACGCAAATAGGTATAAGCAGTGAATATATGTGACTCCCTGTATTAGAAAAGGGATTGGCAAAAATGGCTGGGAAAGCAGGTTATGGGAAGAACTAATTATTGAAGAATTTATAAATACAGTTCAATTAACTCATGATATTATTACAGAAGAAATAAACAGGAATATTGCAGGGACATAAAATCATTTCTTCAGGAATATCTGTCATGTATATGCAACTAATTGGTTAAAAAACAGAGATGCTGGCAAAATAAAACTGTAGTAATTATTCAGATATAAGGTGCTATGTACTTTATCAGGGCCTGACCATAAGAATAAGGGAAATTTTTTTAAAAAAGATATTTATTAAAGAAAGAAATGACCAAACAAGGTGGTGGATTCAATAATTAGGTAAAAAATAAATAAACCTAAGTTACAGAAACTCAGACAATACTGATAATTGTTTGTAGATACAAAAGTGTCTCTTTAGGATTCTGTTGTATAATGAACTACTTCGGTACTATTTTCATACATGCTACAGTGTGCTGGACTTTCCAATTAATTTTAGCAATATAATCTTTTTTTAACTGAGTTGCCTACATGAATTAAAGTGTGATTCTGTGTTTGAATAATACTGGATTTCTTTGGAAATTAAATTCAAATTATATTTGTTGGCTCTATGTTTTCCTTTTCTAGGAGGCACGAAAGTGTACCTATTCATGTAGAATGAAAGAGAATGCCTTCCAGAGATAACAACTCTGCTGTTTAATTAACAAATAAAAGTTTACAATGTGTAGGGAGGAAAAGATCTTGCCTTTTGGTCTGAAAAACATGTAAACAAGAGAGGATATATGTAAAAACAGAGTAAAAATAAGATATTGTTGATTTTTTTAAAGGGCCAATACCTGAAGTCATTGCATTAGAAAAATGAAATAAACAAACAAACAAACAAACACTTTTCTTCCAATTTGAGCACTACACCTCTAGGTCAAATCGACATTTTTCAATATTTGCCAGATAGTAGGCTCTGATAGAGTCCTTCTCCGATCACTCCTGCACATTTCTAATCATGCTATGTTCTATTATGCGTATTGGAATGAGGCTTCTTTGTTCACAACTGAGAGCTCCCCATTGCCTGAAGAATGTAGTTCAGCCTCCTGCATGGCTGTCAAGGTTCTTTAAGATCTGACTCCAAATTATCTTTCATCACCTGCTAAATCATCCCCAAAGTTCTACTCACTTTCTTACATACAGCCTGCTGTTTCCTTTCTTTATTCTTGCTCAGCACACTCATCCTTTTTCTTTTGAAAAATCTACTTATCTCTAAAGGTTCAGATTAAATAGCACTTCTTATGGGATCTTCTTGTACTATATTTAGATTTGTTGCATGGCTTATCGCTTTTTATTATATTTAGTTGTGCATGGCATTTTTCTGTGAAGAACTGAGAGTACTCAAATATGAAACCTTATAAAAGGCTTCTTTTTGTGATTCCATATGCTTCCTCCCACCTTCTTTAGTGAAGCACACAAGTCTTTGTACTGAGAGAATAAAGCTACATACATACTCATACAAATTCATAATTGTTTCACCCTCTTATGGGGTTTATTGGAGATAAATTTTTTTTAAAAAAAACCTTACACATATTTATCAAATGCATCCCCTTTTGCTTTCATTATTCAATAGACATGGCAAATTTCTGACAACTTCAAATACCAGTTTGTAGGTGGTGAAAAAAAATATTTTCTTGATATTGTCTAGTCTGGAATACTCATAATGCAGAGAATGCAAATTGTCATTCCATAAATAGAATAAAATGTTGAAGTAATTGTAATAATAATTCTAATAAGATTTTTAAGATATTTTCTGGAAGAAAGTAACAGAAATCTAATTCAAAACTTACTCAAGTAAAAAGATAAAGTAATTAAAAATATATATATTGACTCAAAATTTGAAAAGTAAAAAGAGAATGGCCTAGCCTCAGACATGGTTTGATTCAGGCCTCAAATGACAGCATCTGTTATCATCTCTTGCTCTTTATTCTGCACTAGCTTTAATCTCAGACTCCATGCATTAAATTATCTTTAGTGTCTATGATATATCAGATACTATTCAAGATATTGGCACAGAACAGAAAACAAAACAAATGAAAGATCTGTTCTCCTGGAGCTTACATTCTATCTGGGATTAAAGAGAGAGAGAAAGAGAGAGAGAGAGAGAGAGAGAGAGAGAGAGAGAGAGAGTGTGTGTGTGTGTGTGTGTGTGTGTGTCTACCTAGTGATGAGAAGAAAAATAATTCAGGATGAGGGATAGAAGCCTCTATGAAGGATCTTCCAAGCAGAATAAAACCAAAAAAAGTTGTTGTTATTATTATTATTATTATTATTATTATTATTATTATTATGTTGAGACTTGGACTCACTCTTGCCCAGGCTGAAGTGCAATGGCGTAATCTCAGCTCACTGCTGTCTCGACCTACTGGGATCAAGTGATCCTCCCCCCTCAGCCTCTCGACTAGCTGGGATCACAAGTCTATACTTCCAGCCTGGCTAACTTTTCAATTTTTTTTGTAGAAATGGGGATTGGCCATGTTGCTCATGCTGGTCTCTAACTCCTGAGTTCCCATGGAAAACACTCTGAAGTCAACACGTGTCAGATGTGATTGAGAAAGACTGAAGAAGCCAGAGTGTCTGGAACGGTGATCATGGGGCATAGTGGTGAGGAAGAGTACAGAAAAAGAGTTCAGGTGATGAAATAATCTAGAGCTGTTTATGTTATAAAAAGAATATTTGCTTACATTCCAAATGAGACAGGAAATGATCGGTTAGAAGGTTTAGAACAGAGATGTGGCATGACTATTACATTTAAAAATAATCACTACTTTTGAGGTTCAGGATCTTATAATCACAACCCTGAGACCAGAATTGAAGAGTGCTCTTTTCCCAAAGACAGCCAAGAAAATTCAAAGAAATGAGGATTGCAATCAGGAAACCACCAGCCCTTTTCTAACCTCATCACTGGGGCAGGAAAGGGGATGGAAGGCAGCTGAACTGATCAACTTAATTCCACTCATGGGTTTCTTCTTTGTATCTAGTAGTAGAGACATCACCACCTGAAATACATAGAAAAAAATGTAATATAAAATTTACTAAATTGATTAATAAAAGAATGGAGATGACAGAGAAGTCAGCGAACTTGAAGTTAGATCAATATGAGTTATCTAAGTCAAAGAAGAGAAAAAAGATCGAATTAAAAATAGTCAGGGCCTCAGGGACTCTACTAGTAACCTCAATAGATCTAAACTATGGAAAATTGCAGTTCCAAAGGAGGAGAGAAAATAGGTCAGCAAAAAGGTCCTTGAAAACAGAATGGCTAAAAACTTTCAACATTAGGTAAATATAATTTTACAATTATGTAAAAGTCCTCCTTTAAATGATGAAAGACTTTTGCATCAATGTTCATCATGGATATTGGTCTGAAATTTTCTTTTTTAGCTGTGTCTCTGCCAGGTTTTAGTATGAGGATGATGTTTGTCTCATATAATGAGTTAGGGAGGATTCCCTCTTTTTGTATTATTTTGCACATTGATTTTGTATCCTGAGACTTTGCTGAAGTTCCTTATCAGCTTAAGGAGATTTGGGGCTGAAACTATGGGGTCTTCTAAATATGTAATCATGTCATCTGCAAATAGAGACACTTTGACATCCTCTTTTCCTGATTGAATACACTTTATTTCTTTTTCTTGCCTGATTTCTCTGGCCAGAACTTCTAATACTAGCTTGAATAGGAGTGGTGAAAGAGGGCACCCTTCTCTTGAGCCAGTTTTCAAAGGGAATGCTTCCAGTTTTTGCCTGTTTGGTATGATGTTAGCTATGGGTTTGTCATAAATAGCTTTTATTATTTTGAGATATGTTCCATCAATACCTAGTTTATTGAGAGTTATTAGCATAAAGGGCTTTTGAATTTTGTTGAAGGCCTTCTCTGATATATTGAGATAATCATGTGGTTTTTGTCTTTGGTTCTGTTTATGTGATGGACTATGTTTATAGATTTGTGTACATTAAACCAGCCTTGCATCCCAGGGATGAAGCTGACTTAATCATGATGGATAAGCTTTTTGATATGCTGTTGGATTCGGTTTACCAGTATTTTATTAAGAATGTTTGACTAAAATACCAAAAGCAATGGAAACAAAAGCCAAAATAGACAAATGGGATCTAATTAAACTTAAGAACTTCTGCACAGCAAAAGAAACTATCATTAGAGTGAACTGGCAACCAATAGAATGGGAGAAAATTTAACTTTTGTCCTCTATCCATCTGACAAAGGGCTAATATCCAGAATCTACAAAGAACTTAAACAAATTTACAAGAAAAAGACAAAAAAAAACCATCAAAAAGTGGGCAAAGAATATGAACAGATACTTCTCAAAAGAAGACATTTATGCAGCAACAAGCATATGAAAAAAACCTCATCATCGCTGGTCATTAGAGAAATGTAAATCAAAACCACACTGAGATACCATCTCACCCCAGTCAGAATGACGATCTTTAAAAAGTCAGGAGACAACAGATGCTGGAGAGAATGTGGAGAGACAGGAACTCTTTTACACTGTTGGTGGGAGTGCAAATTAGTTCAACCATTGTGGAAGACAGTGTGACAATTCCTTAAGGATATAGAAATAGAAATACCACTTGACCCAGCAATCCCATTACTGGGTATATACCCAAAGGATTATAAAGTGTTCTGTTATAAAGGCACATGCACATGTATGTTCATTACAGCACTCTTTACCATAGCAAAGACTTGGAACCAACCCAAGTGCCCATCAATAATTGACTGGATAAAGATAATGTGGCACATAAACACCTTGGAATACTATGCAGCCATAAAAAGAGATGAGTTCACATCTTTTGCAGGGACATGGATGAAGCTAGAAACCATCATTCTCAGCATACTGACACAAAAACGGAAAACCAATACCGCATGTTCTCACTCATAAATGGGTGTTGAATAATGAGAACACATAGACACAAGGAGGGGAACATAACACACTGAGGCCTATGGAGGGGTTGGGGAGCTAGGGGAGGGATAGCAGGGAGTTGGGGGATTGGGGAGGAATAACATTAGAAGAAATATCTAATGTAGATGACAGGGGGATAGATGCAGCAAACCACCATTGCACGTGTATACCTATGTAACAATCCTTCATGAGCTGCACATGTAACCCAGAACTTGAAGTATAATAGAAAAATAAATAATAAATGCTGAAAGAAAACAAACTGTCATGAGAATTCTGTCTAGCAAGAATATCCTTAAAGAATGATGTTAACATATACACAACTGCAAGTAAAAGAGAACCAAGATAATTTGCTACCATCAGACCTACATTATAAAGGTGGTTGTTAAGGCTGAAGGGAAATGATACCAGAGGAAAATGTGTTATCTTCAGAAAGAAATAAAAAGCATCAGAAATGTAAACATATAGACAAATATAAAAGTCTGTGTTTTCCATTCGTTTAAAATACTGACATCCTTTAAAGAAAAAATATAACATTTTTTGTGGGGTTGTCAATGTATATTGATATACTTCATAAGATAATAGATGAGGCACTGGTCAATACACCTGCATGGTTGCAATTATTCTAAATATCACCTGAGATGGTAGAATAGTAAAGGATTGTAGAAACAAATAAGGAAGTATACAGTAATCTCTAGCAGAGTTACTAAAAAATATAAAAACAATAGGTAAAAAGTCAAGAGGTGAGTTAAAATATAACTCTGAATATTATTCAGACTTCAAAACAGAGAAAACATAGAAAATAGAGAAAAAATTGAAAATAATTAACTAATCGGTAGACCTAAATGCAATAATTAAAACAATCATACCAGATTTTAATGAAGTAAATATTTCCATTAAAACAAATTATTAGAGTAGATTAACATGCACAACACAATTATATGCTATCATAAGATGAATTTAAATACAAATATAATCTATCAATCAGTTAAAAGTAAATAGGTAAAATAGCTATCAAGTAAATGATAAATATGAAAAGTCAGGAGTGGCCACAATATTAGATAAACTAGTCATCAAGACAAAGGTTGTAATAAAGATAAAGACTGCCAGTTCATAATCACAAAAGTATCAGTTTTCAAGAAGACAAAACAATCATAAATGTAGACTTGCCTACTAAAGAGTCTCAATATGTAAAACAAAATTGGACAACATTAAAGATTGTGTCCTCAATCATAGTAGGAGATATTAACACCCCTCTTTAAACAGTTGGTATAATATGTGTCAAAAATATCAGGGAATTGATACCTTAATTAATACTTATAGAGCACTGCCCCCAGCAACTGCAGAAACAATATTTTTTTTCAAGTGCCCACTGTTATATTCAATAATACAGACTGATATATTAATCCACATTAAATAAGTTCCCTCAAATTAAAAAAAAATGAAGTCACAGAGAGTATATTTTTTTAACCAAAATGAAATTAAATTAAAAATCAGTAACTATAAGATTTTAGAAAATATTTTGAATACCTGGACATGTTTCAAAATTTAAAAATACACTTTTAAACAATACTTGGATTAAAGACAAGAGAAATCAGAAAATATTTTAATTGTTGGATTAAAAATAAAACATATCAAAATACATAAAATGGAACTCAAGCCTTATTTAAAATTCATAAATGTAACAAATTAAGTAAAACTTTTTCATCCTTCCTAAACTAAGAATGGAAGAAAACTCTCTCAAGCTGATAGAGAATAATTAGACATTAAATATGTAATGCTTTTCCCTCAATTCCCCAAAAAGACAAAATTACTCATTCATAATGTATATCCAACAGTGTTCTGGAGATTGTAGCTGTTGCAATAATCCAAGGAGGGGAAAAGTCATTCAGACTGGAAAAGAAGTAGAAGTGTCTCTATTTTCCGACGGCATAATTGTTCACATGAGAAACCTTAAGAAGTTTACAAAAGTACTTGAACTAATAAATTAGTGTAGAATTGTTGAATGATACAAGGTTAATAAACTAATGGCAATTGTACTTTTATATACTACCAGCAAACAATAGGAAAATGAAATAAGAATGCATTTACAATAGTGCCAAACAAAAGTATTCAGGAATACATTCAACCTAAGATATGAAAGATCTCTACACTGAAATTACAGATAAACATTGAAATAACAGTAAAAGAAAAACTAAAATATGTAGAGACAGACATATACCTTACTCATAGATTGACAGCCTGAGTATCATAAGATCAGTTTACTTCAAGCCCAATCAGAATTCTTGCAGGACATTTTGTAGGTGTTAGAAGTTGGCTTGACAATGCATATGGAGATTAGGAATATTCAGATATACCACAGCGAATTTTAAAAAGAACAGCATAGTGTGAAGGTTGACACTATTTGGTTTCTAAATGATTATAAGGCTACAGTAATTAGGGCAGTGTGGCAATGAAATCAAGGTAGACAGATATATTAAAGGTACAAAATAATGTACAGAAATAAATGCATAGTGAACTGATTTTACCAAAGGTGCCAAGGGAGTTCAATGGTTAAATAAAAGTTATTTTAATAAATGGTGCTGGAACGGGTAGATACGTACAGAAAAAAAACTAATGATTTACTTTACTCACATCATGCACTCAAGTAAAATCAAAACAGACTCTGACCTTAATGGAAAAAGCTAATACTATTAAGCTTCTAGAAAAAACAGAGAGAATATTTTTATACACTTGGAGTATGTAATTGTTTCTAAGGTAGAATACAATAAGCATAAATAAGAAAATATTGATAAACTTGACTTCGTTAAAATGCTCTTTGAAAGGGACTATAAAGAAAATAAATAGGCAAGCTACAGCATGTGAGAAAATATTCCTAATACTTTAATATGAAACAAATCATTTTCAGAATATATAAAAAACTCTTAGGACTCATTAATAAGAAGACATACAACCAAATCAAAAGGAAGCAAAGGATTTAATGGACATGATAGAAAACAGTATGAATACACCCATGAAAAAATTATTAATTATTAGAAAAATGGAGAGAATTTACTCATCTCACTTTAGATTATGAACATGACAAGAGAACTGAGAAAATGCACCTACCTCAGTATTTGACCTTAAGTAATAACAGCCAATATTTACATAGTGTTACTATGAGCCATATGTTGCTTCTGAGAACTTTAAATATGTTAACTCACTTACAGAAAGTATTCAGTATGGCTGATAGATTTTGAAAATGTCTCATTTACATGATGGAAGTTAGGTATGAAATTTGCAACAGGAGTTGATCTTGTTGTGAGACCTGCATATCTCATATATTTAAGCACTGATATAAAATAATGGATAAAGCAGTGTATTGCTCTTTTATGCATTCAAAACCGAGAATATAACTAAATACGACTGAATTCACAAGAATAACTAACGGTCATTTCTTTAGTCAGCACCTTCCATGTTTTCATTTGTTCATAACTAAAGCTCCTGCGGTTCCTGTCATCTGAGAAAACCGATCTCTAAGACATTCTCTAAGAGTTTGTAGTTTTATTTCAGAGAATCCCAGCTATGTCACAGATCCTTGAAAATGTATCAGTTGCATATTCTCTTGTTAATTTGTTCTCAATTAAAGAGTTTGGTGTAAATGTTAAAGAGTTAAAGTTGACATTAAAGACTTTTTCTCATGAGACATTCAATTAGAAGATAGCCTAGGCACACATCAAACCTGGTTTCCTGCAGATGCATATCCTAGTACATTGTAACGGACCTTTAAAAATCATCGCCTTGTTGAACATTATCTTTAAAGTTTTAGAATGTCCAAGTAAATTAAATGTTATATTTAATGTCATTTTATTTATTTCAATTTATAATACCCCCAACAAATTCTGGCAAATCTGATCAATGAAAAGAAATTAAGAGAAAACACATATGCCACAAATGAGCAAGTCTAGAATTCTGTACACTTTTCAAAAGAATAATTTAAAATAATTATTTCACTGGAGTAATAAATCTACTCCAGTGTACCCTAGAGAAAGAAAATCTCCAACACTTAGTCATTGTCTTTACTTCTATATGGATATTCACAACATCTTCAATGTTTTGAAGACCGTAACTTTATTTATCTATGTGCCTTTATTATCCTCATAATACAATTTTTCTCATGAAGATGTACTAACAATCTTACCTATGAAGATTAAGCTGTAATAATTTACCCTGTATTTATTGTCAATATTTTGGAAAAATCAACATGATCTTTATAAACTGTAGAACCTTTAAACAATATGAAGTATAGTAGTTTAAAACATGTAACCCATTTTTGTGCTTCTGTGTAATTGAAAAATTAAAATTGAAACATCAAATCTATTTCTCTTATAGGAAGAAAACCAATTGTCTAAAACTAGCCTGAAGAGAGAATAATGAAGAATGGAGAAAGGATAATGACTTTGGGTAGATTTTACAGCCTCAGTTTGCAGAGCCATTAGCAAACAGAGTCAAAAAGTTGAGCACTTGAGTAAACAACTCAACAAGAAACTACTTACTGAATGCTATCAGAGGCTGTGGTCAAATACATCTGCCACAGAGCTAGCTGGTAGAAAGGATGATTTAGCACTGCATACAAATCAGTGGCATGCCATGTGTGGGTGCCCAGTGAGAGGCTGGCAGTGAGGAGGTGAATGCCAATCACAGAGAGTTGCTTCCTCATTTACATCACATTGGAATTCAGGTGGTGGCTGAGAACCCAAAAAGTGAATTTATTGCCGCAAGAAAGTCAATATTTTAAAATAACTGTAGGCAGTGATTCAAAAGGCCATTCTGTGCACACTATTTACTTCTTCATACACACGTACATTGCTATTCATTGCCACAAATACCTAGGAGCAGAGTAATTCCATGAGGCTACTGCATTGGAAACACTGGGTCTTTACAAAGCAGAGATCTGCGTCTCATCGGGAAAACTGAGTTATTAAGAAGAAAGTGCTCTCAATTTCAGCACAGGCTATTTACTTCACTTGTCTCTTTTTTTTTTTTCATTTTGCCCTTATTTTTAAAGAATATTTTATTTTTAATGAAATCTGTCACAAAGTCACCCTGTCAAGTCTATACTCTCTACTGATGACATGTCAACATGATGCTATGAAAACAGACACAGATAACAGAATGTAAACTTGACTTTTAGAAGTGATAAATTTTGACTGAGGGAAAACTATATTCATAAGTCTCAAATAAAGCTAATGTCCTTTTCTGAACTTGGGTATTCTTGCTTATTTATAAATTGAAATACATATGTATAACTAATACCAACATGCATTTTAACTGAACTTATGTTAAATATGAGAGACTAAAATGTTTTACATGTAATTTCCACTTATGGCATGCATATATAAAAAAGTAACTGAGCAGATATGTTGTCTATCAGTTTTTGAAAAAGACAATTTAATTAATAAGACAAACAGAGAAAAATGAATATACTTAATGCAGCTCTTTGCACCATAAAATCCTTTGCCTGATTTTTCCCTTTTCTTAATGGACTAGGAGAAAGATCAGAATGCATGTCCACTGACATCTGTCTCATTTTTATGCTATGTCAAAGAGTAGCTTCTTCCTCTATTTATTTTTTAATTATTAATAAGAATGAGTTGCTGAAACATACTGTCAGCTCTGGGCCTAAAATTCTAAGGAAGATATTATCAAGGAATGAAAAGGAGTCCCTATATACTATTTTCCAATTTTTTCAGTCACTGAAAAACACATGAAACAGCCACATGGTCTGCTGCCTTACATCCTGCACTGTATGTCTACCTGAATATTGGCGTTTGAGAAAGAATTTACCTCTGGAGCTTATGCGCACATTCCTGATCTGCTCACTACCGAGCATCTTGCGGTCTCTTATTGCCCTCTGATATTATTTCTCTAAACTTCCAACTACTCCAATTCTTCTTCCAGTTTTGAGTCAACTTCTCTAGATTCCTCACTTCCCACATTGTTCTCGAGTTTATAACCAGTGTTCTCTTTTCCATTACAGCCCTTGTTTTCAAACAGTCCTCTGAAATTTGTGTGACTTGCTTTCAACACACACACTTCTTAAACATTTGGAATACGTGTTCTCAACAGTGGAACATCTCCTGGTCTAGCCCTTTCTCTGTTCTGATCCATGACAACTTAAACTAATCATCTGGCCAATTCTGCTTGAAAATAGAAATGCTTTCCTCTGTTCAAATACTTTTTAAGTAACTTGTGAAATCTATAAATTTACTACTAAAACAATTAGCCCAGAGTATTTTGTGCTTGTGTCATCATCTCTGAAGGGGAAAAAGGAGACATCTATGAACCATTTCTTAAAACTTGAATTTAGATTTTGAGATAAATATTCCCATATCTCTGAAATCTATAAATCTTTTTTTTTTTAAAGAAAAGGCTTTTACTGACATTACAATGTCAAAGGTCAATTTCCATAATTATAGTTAATTTAAAAAATAATGCCAGTTCATTTACATTTAAATGGTGTACTTATTTGCATTATCACATTTGCCACTCATGACATAATGGCCTATTTAAAAATAGGATTTGCTTGAATTGGTTACATGTGAGAAAGGGTTTTAAGGTAGAGAAAGAAATATTTACAAAATTCTATCATTAGATGATAATCTTCAAACTATTAAAAGTCCTATTCCTCAAATCTGTGCACAGAAAGCTGACTGCAATTAAGTGAGACCAGCACCAGGTCCAGAATTTTGACAGAATCCCCTCAGCCTGAATCCATTTCACCACAAATGGCAAAAGTTGCATGGCAAATTAATTTTCAGAATTACTTTAAGTCAGGTTACTGGAACTACATAGGCTCCTCTTGTATAAATTTGCCGGAGTTGCTAGAAATATGAGTGTCAAGAATGATATTTGTTTAACAAAATGAATAATGCCGGGAAGCCTTGGAAACAGAAGTGGAAGAGCTGATGCTCTGAGAGCAAATAGCACCTGGAGCTTTTAAGACAATCAAAGGATATAAAGTACTGGGACAGACTGGATAGATCCATACACATTTTCATCCATCACTGCTTTAAGAGATGGAACACATGTAAAGAAGAGGAAAAATTGGTAATCATAGAAGCAAACTCTCCAGCTGCTCCACTGTATTCATCTTAAACTCTGGGCTTGTGTGCCTATCAATCAGCATGTTGCTTGTATCAAAAATGTTAAATGACATACATCTATAAGGTCAGCAGTAGAAAGGCAAATTAATCCTTTGGAAAAAATCTAAAGGTGAGAATTCTAATTTGCAAGCTGCAGTTTGTATAGTAGAATGAAAATAAGAAAAGTATAAATTACACCAAGATTAAGCAACGGATGCATGCAACAACATGAGTGAGGCTCAGACATAAGACTGCGTGAAAAAACATAAAAGGGTACATACTGTTTGATTTCATGTCATGATTAGAATATTCTAAACTAATTAATTGCGATAGAAATGAAATTAACATTTGTATTGCATTATAACTTGATAGAGTGGTAGGTTACATGGATATATTCATTTCTTAAAAAATCTTTGAAATATGTGCTTAAGGTTGTATGTTTTACTCTACATAAAGTATACCTTTATTAAAATATGTATGGATAAAATTTACAGCACAGTTAAAAAATACTAAAGGCCAGGGACCAAAACATCTTCACAATATGTGAAAAATAATAATTTATTCAACAAATATGTACCAGGTACTTTTTAAGTAACAAAAACTATTTGGGGCATTTAGGATACATCAGTAAACCAACCAGAAAATAATCTCTGCTTATATTTCAGCCATGAGAGAAAAAAATAAAGGAGGTAATAAATAATGTATAATATAGTAAAAGGGAATAAATGCTAAGGAGATATAAAAATGTACAACAAAGTACGGTGAATTGGGAGTGCTGCTCAGGGAAACAAATGGCTGAGATGAAATCTTTAATACATTTGTCAAGTCAGGTCTCATTGAGAAAATGACATCTGAACCAAGATATGGAAAAGATGAGGTTTCTCCCCCAACCTGCAATGTTGGCTTTTAGTTTGAAAGAAATTGGGAGCTATAGAAGTTTGAAAAAATTGCCTAGCAGTTTGGTGATGACCATTGTTGAGGAGACATGAAAGAAACAGACACCTTCTAGTAGCAGAAGGTGGTGGAAAGTAGTCATGCTCTTGGAATCTTTCGAAGGAAGAGCTTAGTGGATTTGCTGAGCACTTGGATACGCAAAGTCAGAGAAACATGTCAAGTGGATTTGAAGTCTTCTGGTCTGTTGAAGGCTAGTGGTAGAGTTGATTCAGAATAAATAGTAAGTCAAAGCAAAACAAAGAAAGCCAGATTAAAGATATTTATTAGTGAAATTACCTTGGAAGTCAACCATAGCTTCTGCCCCCAGTAAAACGAAACAAAACAAAAACAATGAAATTCACAACCTCATCTGAAGTATCCAATACTGTTGGTCCATCCAGAAACAGGAAAATGGATGCCCTCGAGAAAGTCCATTTCATGACTGACTGTATTACTTGAATTGCAATAAATTCTTAGGTAGATCAACAACATTCTGTATTAGTGTAATTTATACTTCTGCATATAGTTTTGTTTTTAACGTCTACACTAAGAAAGCAGTGCATTCTTCAAATGACAATCGTAGAAATAATTCAGACCAGTCAGCATGTTTACCCATCTTTGGGAGAGTGCCACCCTTGTTTTCCTCAGATGTTCCCTGTTTTCTATTGTTCCTAAATCCTTTGTTGTTCTCAACTTCATTTTCAGCTCACGAGGTTTTCAGCTCTTGCTCAAATGAGCCAAGGCCTGAGCGTAGTCTCAGTAGCAAAGAACAGAGAGTTAGTTTCCTTTGATTCATGTGCTCTGCTCCTATTACTATGGATTTAAAAACACTATTATCATTTTGGCGCTCCTGACATACATAATATTGTTATATAATGAAACTAGAGCAAAAAATTCATTAAGTCTTTTAAATGTTTTATTTAAAAAGTTTCCTGTTATTTAGCCATGCAGTCATACTATATGGAAATTGGTAGTTGACAATTTTACTTTAATTGCAGACTTTTATATTTTACATTACTTAATTTATAATATTTTTGCTTATTGTTATAGTCAATTTTAGAATGTATATGCCTTATGACAAATCAAAACATTGCCTATTATACTCTAATTCATGATACCACTGTATTAAGATGATAATCATTTTAAGGTGAAAAACTGAATAATACATAAAATATAATACATAAAATATAAAATGAGTAATTCAGAAAATAAATTAAGAGAAATAAATCAGTATTTTACAATATTAGTATCATTATATTATATGAAGTTCATAGTATATTAATATGTTGTACAGTATTCTTAACCTACTTTTTATTTTTTGTTAGCTAAATAATTTACTCACAAACAAAATTAATGAATATATAGGTAATGGTTATGTAAAAGATAACTTTATTAAATATAATTTATTAAGTAGAGAAGTGATATATATTAGGAATTTGTGTCATGTTACACTAATTGAAACTAGCTCTTCTCCCTTGCCTAATATAAGTCAATATAATATAATTGACTTATATTAGTCAATCCTTGCTACTGACTAATGTTTCTATTCAATTCTATTCACATTCATTATATTTTTGTGTATTTATTTACATTCCCAGGCTAAGGAGAGAAAATTCTGTGAGTATATTTATTAAATTTTAAAAAATGGGAAAAGATAATTAAATTAGTAGATGAATATTTTAAATAAAATTAAGACAAAAGAAATAGCTGGCTTGAAAACAACTGAAATTGCTACATTAAATAGAAGAGAAAATTAATACAAAGAAAAATATACGTCTTTCTTCAGCAGGCTAAAATAAACTAAAAAATGTACATATGCTGCATTTCTATGTAGAAAAAGATATTTATTTAGTGCTTCTTAGCATAGGCAATAGCATTGTTCATGACAAACTACTGTACCTCTGCTATTAAAATGCATGAAACACATTAAAATTACAGAAGTATCATTATGATTCATCACACTTTTAGAAATGAAACACAATGTTCACTGAAATATGAGTAAATTCAATTGAACAAAAGAGATAATCCATAAGAGAAAAAGAACTATAAT
This sequence comes from Cheracebus regulus, assembly GCA_963574635.1. Lineage (NCBI taxonomy): Eukaryota > Metazoa > Chordata > Mammalia > Primates > Pitheciidae > Cheracebus > Cheracebus regulus. The sequence continues at coordinate 101,559 of CAUYQU010011016.1, forward strand.
GAATGAGTGCATCTCAAATCCCAGCCTGGTAAAATAAAATATTTATGTTTAGTGAAAGTGCTCAAGTTAAAGTATCTTTTATTTCTGTTTTGATGGTGTATAGTACAAATAAAGAGTACAAATTTGCACTCTGTAAGGTGCAAATAAAGTTATAGCTTATCAAGCCCTCCTACTATCAAAAAGCAGCTTACAGTCTACTAAAAGGTACAGAAAGATTTACTTCCTCAGTGACTGATGATACTTATGGGGGCAAATATCTTCCATTCTTTTGCCTTCTCCTCTAGCTTTCCATTAGGCCAATGGGAATAATGATGTAAACATGCTAGGTCCTTTATTCATTGCTCACTGAAGCATCTTTTAATAACCTCTTTCAGACTGAAAAACAGCAGTTCTGTGCATCCTATGTTCACTAGAAAATTTGTCTGATGTGAAAGCATTTTCTCATAAAAATATTTTTGTTGTTTTCAAGTAAAGCCAAGAATGTACTCATTTTTATAACGTGGGTACAATAAACTATGATTTGGGTAACTATAGCTATATTTGTTTTATAAAAATTTGGCAAAGAAATAAAAAATCTAAGATGCAACATATTGCATAAGAGAAAAATCTTTTCTGTCGTAAGACAATTCTGAAGCAATGACTATTGAAACTATCTAGCTACCAATGTGGTAACCTTTCATCCTTTTTGCAGCAGTATGTACTAAACTTACATCTGTTTTCTTAATTGCCAAAAAGCCCTCATAAGCTACCTCTTCCCAATATTTCCTTTTGTTATTCTCAGAAAGCTAAAAGTAGAGAGAGGATAGCACAATGAGACTTTGTTGAATGTTCTAAGTAGACTAAAGGAGTTTCCATTATCCATTTTCAAGTGAAAAAAAAAAAAGGAGAAAAGGAGCTTCACTAAGAATTATGTGATGTTAACGTCTTACCTGCATTGGGAAAAGGTACTTAGGAAACCATCAGGCACACATACCTTGTATGAACACATGTAAGCATCCTAGACATGGATCCTTCAAGTTGATGCCATATTCATGTGTTTTTTCTCTCTCTAGATTAGGACTCAGCCCTTGGCAGACTGCCAAAGTAGAAACCCTAAGAACACTTTGCCTCAAGGACATCTTTGTCCACAGAAACCACAGGAAATATCATGACTGTGAGGTCTGGGAATGAGAGGTTAAACAGGGAACCTCGACTACGAATAGAAACACTGACTGGTCTCATGTGGAAAAATGATGCTTTCTTTGGTCCACTTTACTATGTAGTTTCTAAGTGTGATTTTACTAATAAGGAAATCAGGGGAGGGGATAGGAAAAATAAAATGTGACTTATTAACTCCTTTTTTCAAGTAGGAAATCCATTAGATGATCTGTGATATGTCATGCAGTAAATTAAAAAATGTAGTGGAAACATGGGCCATCTGCTTTTATTACCTGTTCTATCATTAGCCACAATTAAATCAGTGAACTGCATTTAGAATCAATGGGTATGAAGGGACACTGAATGACTGACTAATAAAATGCTAAGGGGTCACCAGGGTTGTTGCCATCCTTTGGGCGAATGAAGATGAGGTTAGCCCTTAGGAAAGAGGCAGCCCAGCTGCAGTAAATGACTTGAAGGTGCCAACAATTCTCATTCAGTAGACGTAGAGGAGGGCCTAAGAATCTGAGATTTTAGTTAAGTGCATGGGTTGTTCTGAGAAAGGTACATAATAATTCAATTCCCCTCTAGCATGTATGCTTCCATTAAAAGACCACAGAGTGAGCAAAAGTAGCTGGCAGTGTAAGGATGATAATCAGTGAGCACTTTGAGGTCAAAGGATTGCTGAGATTGGAAAGGGAGTCACTGAAGAGTGTGGAAGCAAGGCAAGAATTCTGGGGAGTCACATGACGGTCAAGTGAATTGCGCATGGAGGAGGGACATGAGTGAGAGAACGAGGGCAGAGATATGGAGGCACACTCTAAGCACGTAAATAAGCCAGCTTGATTCAAGAATGCACAGCAGCTTGTGTGGAAGACCAGTGGAAGATGAGTCTGGAAGTTCATGGTGAAAACCAAACTTCAGGCTAAATTCTTGATTTATTATTTATTACATTGGTAATAGAGAGGTTTGGGAGGTTTAAGAGAGAATTCCACAAACTTAATTGAGTCTTAAAGTGATTCATCTTGAGTAAGGACATGACATGACCTCGTAATACTTTGCAATCTTCCAGTAGAAATGCAAACGAGATTAAGCGCAGAGGGGAAGCGAGAGGAAAAGCAAAAGAAGGAAAGATGCACAGGTGTCCAGGACAGGACTTTATGGATGATTCAATGCTGGGCATGGAGGATAACAAGGATTTGAAGATGACTGAGAATATAAACTTATAAGAGAAGAAGAATTATAATATTATTTAGTAATAGAAATAGGGAAATGGGGATTAACATACATGTCAGGAAGGAATGAGGAGACTGATTCTATAGTAACTCTCACCTTCAGTCTAAAGGATGCAGGCGGAACTTTATTCAACAGTGCAGTGGTTGACTGCTTAGGCTCTGAAGACTGCTTGCCTGGCTGGGCTCAAACCAGGGACTAGGATTGGCCAGAAATATGTGATTTAGCCTCTCTGTGCCTCACCTTCCTCTTCCTTAAGATTGAGAAAAACCATAGTAATACTTAGTGACTGTTTAATTTTGCTTTTTGAGTCTTAAATGGGTTAATGCATTACTAAGTGCTTTAGTTATACTGACATCATAGTAAGCCCTTAATAAATGCCTGTTGCTATTATAGTCATTATTTGACTGGAATATAACCATATTTTTTTAAACATATTCTAGTTCAGATCTAATACCTCCTTCCCTGTACCCACACCATGTATCCTCCATGAAAATGGAAAGCAGTTGTTTATATTGCTCTCTAATACAGCCCTTCCTATAAATTAATTCATTCTCTGTCCCTCCTGTTATACTTTCCTGTTATGTTTCTATTTTTTAATAACTGACTTTCTTCCTCTTACACAAACTAATCTAATATAATGCATTTCTTTCAAAAATATCCTTATAACTATGAAATGCTTATTGCATAAAAATATAGTCTCAAAGCTATCATAATATACTGCATTATTTAACCTGAATAAATAACACCTTTTCTGCAAAAGCAATTACTGTAAAAATCAGGCTTAGTAAGAAGTCTATTAAGGAAGAAGTTTTTTTCTGCAAAATGAGGATTAAAAGCAGCACAGCTCACTTACATATATACATTAATTGTGTTGGAAAACAAGAAAAATTCCTCATGTTCTATACTTCTCTAAAATTGTGTGTTTTTCTCATGTATGCAATAGCCACATTGTTTTTGTGCACACATAGATCCCTCTTCATAATCAATGAGATGTCATGTCTCAAAATCACAACACTAACCCAGCTCGTCTATTGTATTTTTTCAATAAAATCTGGGCCCTTCATCACTCTTGATCTCCACACAGAAGTTCTATTGACGTTGCTAAGAGATGTGCACATGAATCAAGTCTACTAAATGACACATAATAACTAAGAGACTGAATTGCTCCAGGGATTAGTAATGGGCCTCTGACCTATAGGTCAACAATTTGAAACCAGACTGGGTTAATAGTAGCTAAGAATTGCTACAATCTGATGTGCGATTGAAAGTCAGTGAAAGGAGACCCATGGTCTCTATGGAATTCCAAGTTAACAGGTGCCCATAGCACAGAATCACAAAAACAATGGCCAAGTTAGAAGGTCAAAGATGAAATTGCTATGGAAATCCATCTACCTTCTGATCAGTTGCAGGGAGTCTCTGGAGTACTTACTGGCATGCTGGATCTGTCCTTTGTTTTCACACACACATAGGATTGCTTCCTTTTGTGACAATGTCAACAGAGCACTACAACGTACAAACTTAGAGAGTAAAATTGTTTATATGCTGAAAATGTTTGTTTGCCTCTGGGTTTTTATAAATTTTATTTTAAATACAACTCCTATATTAAGAAGAATCCATTATTAGAATTTATATTGACGCACAAAAAATAAAAAGCATTTTGCTATACATACACACACACACACACACACACACACACAATGAGATAACAAAATGACCCTTCACAGATTAAAATTAAATGAATGCTAGCTCTGTTATTTAATGAGTAAATTCACTATTCCTGTATGTTCCTATTGATGTCATCATTAAGGCCTCCTCAATTGGCCTGTCTGTCTGAATATTTTAAAAGATATTCTTAAAAGAAAAGTAGCACTATTTCTGTACTATTGCATTCATGAGTAATAACAATTATTGAGCATTTATTATATTACATGTAAAATAAATACTTCTAAGTATTCATTGAAGCTCTTCATATCCAAGTGTTGTAGAGTACTGTCAGATCCAAATTTTAGTAACAACAAAGAAAGATAAGTTTATATCACTTATCTTTGAAAATGAGGACATTTATAGGGTGATTATAAATTCCTAGTGCAATTTTAACTTTCAATACATGTGGACACATTCACGATAGGAAGAAAGCTGCAAAAGTATGTTATTATTCTTTCAGATAATATGATTTGGAGGTAATTCAAGCCAAGATTACATATTTGTCAGAGAATTATTCAACTAAAATTGGAGAGCATATTCAAACTGTTAGAATAGAAAATCACATTATATATCATAAGAAACATGGAAATATTGATCTTTTTGTTTTATACATACTTAAAATTATTTCACAAGAGATTTTTAACAACTTGACACTATTTTCTAATCATGCTTTGAATTATTAACCTATAAGCAAGTTACTTTTATGTGACTTCTAGCTATTTCTCATAGCATTATTACTATGACTATTTTTGAGACTGAGTCTTGCTCTGTAGCCAAGCTGAAGTACAGTGGTGCCATCTTGGCTCACTGCAATCTCCACCTCCTGGGTTTAAGCAATTCTCCTGCCTCAGCCTCTGAGTAGCTGGGATTACAGGCACCTGCCACCACACCCAGCTAATTTTTGTATTTTCAGTAGAGACGGGGTTTCACCATGTTGGCTAGGCTGGACTCAATCTCCTGACCTCGTGATCCACCCAACTCGGCCTCCCAAAGTGCTAGGATTACAGGCATGAGCCACTGTTCCTGGTCATGTTTTTTACAAAAGAAAAAATTCCAAAATTAAAATAATCATATTTCAAAATAATTTATATTTATTATCAAACCAAAAATGCACCACCTATCTGAAATTATTTAAGTAATCTAACAAACTTCAGCATCCTGAATGGTGGCCCGATATATTCTGCATCATAGTGATGACAGAAATAAAAAAATATTATAAAAATAAGATGTTTGAAAATTTAAATTCAGTAATATTTCTGACTGTATCCCATTTTATTTACTTCTATAATCACCTTAGAAATGACCTACTTTACTTTTTTTTTTACAGCATTCTAAATCATCTTTTCTTTACTGACATAAAAACCCTTTGCTTTCCATGCCTCTTAATAAGATGATTTATTTATAGAAGCACAAGGAAGATAAGCCCACAGATGCTATTGCCACCCCCCATGCTTTATAAGTGGTTTGCAAAAGGGCAGATGCCATTGACCTTTTAGATGACTAGCACAGTTGATCTCACAAAGAGGCCACTTTTCTATCCTTGATTGAATTTGAGATTGCCTTTCTCAAGTAAGACAATATGAATGGTTGTTAACACGTTCAATAACCTGATTTTTAACATCCAAAAATATTAAAAATCTTTAACCCTAACATTAACATGTCTCTTGGTGCTAGGTAATATTTTCCACTGAAGATATTCATTTGCAAATGCAAATCATATTTTTTCACTTCTATTTTAAAAGCACCAAAATTCAATAAAAGCATCTGACACTTAATTACTATTATTTCTTATGCTCATTCTCTGTCTATTGGCTTATTAATTTAACCCATATTCTGCCTCATTTCAAAAAGGCTTTAAACTAAATAAAAGATATAAAACTATCTAGTGTAGATGACAAGAGGATGGATGCAGTAAACCACCATGGCACGTGTATACCTATGTAGCAAACCTGCACGTTCTGCACATGTACCCCAGAATTTAAAGTACTTCTCCCAGGCTCTGGTAACCACTATTCTACTTTCTACTTGTATGAAATCAATTTGTTTAGATCCCACAAATGAATTAAATCATGCTGTGTTTGTCTTTCTGTGCCTGGTTTATTTCACTTAACATAATGTCCTACAAGTTCATCCATGTTGCCACAAATGACAGGATCATTGTTTTATGGCTGAATAGTATTCCACTGTCTGTAAATAGCACATTTTCTTTATCCATTCATCCTGTAGATGGGCATTTTGATTGATTCCATATCAGCTACCGTAAATCATGTTGCAATAAACATGAGTGTGCAAATAACTCTTTATTGTTTTCTTTTTCTTTAGATACATATCTGGTAATGGGATTACTGCATCAGATGGTAGTCCTATTTTTAGCTTTTGTGAGGAACTTCCATAGTATTTTTTTTATAATGGCTGTACTAATTTACATTTCCACTAATGATGTATGAGTTACCTTTTCTCCACATGCTCACAAGCACTTGTTCGGATTTTTTTTTTTTTGGTCTTTTTGGTAATAGCCATTTTGATTGGGGTGAGGTTATATCTTACTGAGGTTTTGCTTTTCACACTGATGATTAGTGATGCAGAACATTTTTCATATACCTGTTTGCCATTTGTACATCTTCTTTTGAGGAATGTCTATTAAGGCTTGCTGCTATAGCCTGAGAGATGAGAATTTTATATATTGGTGAAAGATTGATATCTTAAAATCTCAAGGAATATGATGGTCTCATTTTATTTCTGCTACTCAGCCACATCTAGACTATTAGGTTCACATTTCTTACCATATTTATGGAGGATATTGATAATTTATTCATCATACATCTCAAATTTTTTCTGCCCAACACAGCATGACTATGGCTCTGTGCACAGTTCTGGAGTTCACAGCATGTACAAAGAGGCAAACAAGAGGGAGAGAGTATAGAATATGCTACTGGAGGTGCATATGAAAGTCTGTAGTCTTCTAGTCAGAAATGTTGGCTCTGGAGCCAGACTCACTAATCATGGTTCTGCTACTTTCTAATTATGTGGGCGACTTATACAGCCTCTCTCTGCCTCAGTTTTCCTTAGAAAACTCATTAGAGTGGAGGTGATATTAATGCCCACCTCATAAGATTTTTTTATGGGAAAACATCATTTTATGTACATATAACACTCAAAATATTTTTTAGCATATTGTTAACATTCAGTTAAATTTATCTATTACCTGTTAAAAGCCTGATAATAATTCTCAACAGGCTAATCATATTAATAAATATGACAAGTCAAAATTATGTTTATAGTTAATTTCAGGAGTTACTCTTAAAAATATAGTACAAATTCAATTTCTTATTTTAGAATATGATTTGAAGAATATTATGAACCAAATATATATTATTAGGCTTCTGTCCAGTTTGGGATCCATTAATAGGTATCCCTGCACTCTTCCTGCATTATGCATTTGCTACTTATCTGACACCCTGGACTATTCTAGGAGCTGTAACAACAAGGAACAATGCAAAGTTCTTGCCATTAATTAGATTTAGGCTTCTGTTTTGAAGATTAAATTGACAAATAAATGCAAAGTTTTTTAGCAATGCCAATTTTGCTACAATAGTGGAAGCACAGGGGATTAAAGGAGCACATTAGTTTATGGAAGGAATTCTTCAGTCATGATGTAGAGGCCATGGCTGGGGGCCTCAGAGACAGCTCCTTAAAGAAATGATCCTAATATAAAAACTGGAGGGTGATTACACTGAGCCTGTTGAAATATGGAATCAAACAAAGGCACAGACTGAGGACGCTTATGGCACTTTTGAGTATGACAAGATCAGAGTGTGAAAAATGGGGACTATAGGAAGCTGGTGATGAATATTTAGGAGCTCAGATGCTCAGATCAGGAAGTATCCTGCAAATCTTTCAATGAAAGTGTGTATTTTAAAGAACTGAGTATGAAATTTCAGCCTGAGGGAATTCTGTAATCTTTAAAATAGATTATCATAACACCAACAGTAATTAGAAAATCATAATGAGCTATATGAAGGAGAATTGAGAATAGATATGAATGGCTTTGGGTCCAATGTTTTTCTCCAAGTTTTGTGATTTAGTTAACCAATAAAAATATATTGAGTACCTACTATAGTTGTGGCACTGTGCTACGCTCTGAAGAAAAATGTTAAGAAGGAGAAGGTTGAGGAAGGGGAACAGGAGGAGGGGGAAGGAGAGAGAAAGAATTTTTAAAAAGGGTGGGGGAAGCTCTGCTTATATGGGGTTTCCAGTGAAATAGTACACACTATAATTAATTTATCAAAATATTACACCATGGAATATATAGTTAAAACTGACATATGGATTAAGAAGTTAAAAAAAAAATAGCAAAAGATTAAAACAATCTTCCAAAAAGAAAAGACAATTAAGTAGAAATCTGAAGGGTGAATTAAGTTAAAATATGTTAAAATATGTATGAATTTACTTAAATTATATATTACACACTGACTAATTCAAACCAAATGAAGACGCTATCTGGCTGAATCTTTAAACTTTTTTTTATTATAAAAGTAATAGTTGTTCAGTCTTTTAACCTCTCCAACAATATAAAAAAAGCACAAAGTCAGTCACTCAACATTGCAGTACTCTGCAGAGGCTATATTTTAATGATAACTGTACTATCTTTAATGTATTTCTTGATTGAATTGCCATTAACTGTGAAGGGTCTGGGATTGCTACCCTCTTTTCAAGCTCACACGTTAACCTGTTACTGTCCCCATTGATGCTGGCAGAAAACATGAAGCTCCTGAGTCAGAGAAAAAAGGATTTCATTATTCATGGTACAACAAGCAGCATGAGTGTGATGTAGTTGTCTTCAGGTTTCTATGCCATGAAGTGTCATGGAGATGACACATTTGGGCCTTAATGAATGCTTATATACGCAGCAGGTTGTACTGTGGAAGAACACCGAGCTTGGGATATTCACTGCTTCACAGCAAATAGAAACAAGTCTACTCTTTACTTAGAAAAAAAAATTAAGAGACACCATCCCTCAAGTTGAATCACTGCAAACCTAACTCTAAGAAAAGGCCTGGTAAAGAAAAGTCAAGGCTTTGTATTCTTGGAATCCCAATCGAAATATGTTAAGATGCTGAGGGTCCATCACAGATAGCTGATATCATATCTATGGGGATACAAAAATGGGTAATAGTGATCATATATATGTTTATTTAAGTAACATCTTGAATTAAAGAATAATATTGAAACGCATTAAGTTGTTAATATCTGAACGTGTTTGGTCATTAACAACAGAAAGATACTTGTAATATTTTTTATTCTGAAATGTGAACATGGATTATATTTGAGGCCAGGTAGACTGCAATCACTTTTAGAGAAGTGGGTTATGCATCCCTATCCAACATAATATGGAAAATTATATATTATAATGATGAAACATACCTAACATACTGCTGTGGATTGAATTGTGCCCCTCTAAAAGATGTATTAAAGTCCTAGTTCCCAGTACTTGTGAATGTAAACTCATTTGGAAATAGTTTTTTGCATATGTAATCGGTCATGAAAAGGCTGTATTAGACTGGCCTTTTAGATCCAAATAATTGGTACCTTTATAAGAAGGCCATGTAGAAAACAAAGACACAGACACACAGAGAAAATACCGCGTGATGACAGAAGCCTGATGGAGGCAGGCATTGGAGGGCTGTGACTACAAGCCAAGAGGCACAGAGGACTGCTGGCTACCACCAAATGCTGGAAAAAGCAAGAAAACCTTCTCCTCTAGAACCTTCAGAGAGTCCTGGCCCTATTGCCAACTTGATTTTGAACTTACAGCCTCTAGAACTGTAAGAGAATACGTTTCTGTTATTTCAAACCATTAAGCTTGTGTAAACTGTGTAGAGCAGGCCTATAAAACAAACATACAAACACACACATACAAATAAAATATCCTTTTCTTCCACTCCAGTTATCTGGTATAGAGAGACATATATTAATATACAGACACAAACATTTTTATAATTCCTGTGTGTCTTCATTTGGGTTTCCCCAAAGCTATCACTGGCACAAGAAATTTGTTGGAAATAGATTACTGGAGGGGGAATTCCAGGAAGCATAGTGGAGGAATGGGGAAGAAAGAATGGGGAAGAAAGACTTCAGGAAAGTACAAAAGGCTGAGGTCAATGAGCAGGTGCATGTGCTGAGGGGTAAGCCCCACAAAAAACCCTTTGAGAAACTGTATGAAACACACATCTGCAATGGACTACCAAGAAGCAAAAATATTAAGATATATATCCACCAACTCTTGTTTTTGTTGGTTGATAGTTCCTACCGGAGACATTACTCCTTGAGCACTTCAGATCTACCTGATCTTGGTTCTGAAACAGGATGCCCTCAGTCTGAGAGGCACAGCCCTTGAGAAAGGAAGCTACAACCACACATGCAAATTGTCCAGTGAAGCCATAAGTGGCTTCCAGATCGACTTGAGAGCAAATGGACCAGGTACTAAGGACATATACAGGCCTTTGACAAAATTCAACAGTGCTTTATCCTAAAAACTCTCAATAAATTAGATCTTGATGTAACATATCTCAAAATAATAGGAGGTATGTATGACAAACCCACAGCCAATATCATACTGAATAGGGAAAAACTGGAAGCATTCCCTTTGAAAATCAGCATAAGACAAGGATGCCCTCTCTCACCACTCCTATTCAACGTAGTATTGGAAGTTCTGGCCAGGGCAATCAGGCAAGAAAAAGAAATAAATAGTATTTAGTTAGGAAAAGAAGAAGTCAAATTATCTCTATTTGCAGATGACATGATTATATATTTAGAAGACCCCATCGTCTCAGCCCAAAATTGCCTTAAGCTGATAAGCAACTTCAGCAAACTCTCAGGATACAAAATCAATGTGCAAAAATCACAAGCATTCCTATACACCAATAACACACTTAAAGAGAGCCAAATCAAGAACAAACTGCCATTCACAATTGCTACAAAGAGAATAAAATACCTAGGAATACAACTAACAAGAGATGTGAAGTACCTCTTCAAGGAGAACTACAAACCACTGTTCAAGGAAATAAGAGAGGACACAGATGGAAAAACATTCCATGCCCATGGTTAAGAAGAATCAGTATTATGAAAATGGCCATACTGCCAAAGTAATTTATAGATTCAATGCTATCCCCATCAAGCTACCATTGACCTTCTTCAGAGAATAGAGAAAAAAAAGAAAAAAAGAAAAAAAAGCCTTAAATTTTATATGGAACCAAAAGAGAGCCTGCATAGCCAAGACAATTCTAAGCAAAAACAACAAAGCTGGAGGCACCACCCTACCTGACTTTAAACTACACTGAAAGGCTACAGTAATGAAAACAGCATGGTACTCATACCAAAACAGAGATATAGACCAATGGACAGAACAGAGGCCTCAGAAATAATGCCACACATCTACAATCATTTGATATTTGACAAACCTGACAAAAACAAGCAATGGGGAAAGGATTCCCTATTTAATAAATGGTGTTGGGAAAACTGGCTAGCTGTATGCAGAAAGCTGAAACTGGATCCCTTCTTTGCACATTATACAAAAATTAACTCAAGGTGGATTAAAGATTTAAATGTAAGACCTAAAATCATAAAAACTCTAGGAAAAAACCTAGGCAATACCAGTCAGGACACAGGCATGGGCAAGGACTTCATGACTAAGACACCAAAAACAATGGCAACAAAAGCCAAAATAGACAAATGGGATCTCATTAACTAAAGAGCCTCCTCCTGGCAGGCACCAAGTCCTTGGCCATGGGAATGTGGCACATTCCATTCTCCTGCTCTTTTCTGGACTGCTGTTGTGGGCTCAGTACTTAATTCTGTTCTTCTCCCAGGAGAGTGGTTTTTAATTTTCCTTTCCCTGTGTCAAAGAGAATTCACCAATGCCCAAAGGTAAGCAGTTTTGCTCTTCCCCTCACACACCAATTCAGGCTTTTGTTCATAATGGGTGAACAAAACAGGGAAAACAAAAAGGATCCCAGAGGGTGGAGCTTCTTGTCCCTTCCATATGGCTATACTTTACCTGCCTCAAGTCTGAAGCATACTAGGCACCTATTATAGGTTTTTGGATCTTATTTATTTTTTTTCATGACAACCTGGTAGGGTTTGTAGAGAAAAGTCTGCAAAATGATAAGGAGTCTCCAGATTTCTTTGTCCTCAACAACTTTGCGCCATCCTGGCAACCCGCACTCAGCCTCTGCCCATTTATCAGGGACTGTATGTAAACTCTTGTCACTGGAGTCCTGTTGTATTTACAATAGGTGAATACATTTCAAGGCTAGGTGCGATGGCTCATGCCTGTAATCCCAGGGCTTTAGGAGGTCAAAGCAGGAGGATCACTTGAGACCAAGAGTTTGGACAAGCCTGGCAATATAGTGAGACCCTATCTCCACAAAAATAATAAAAATAGATGGGCCAGGCACAGTGACACCTACCTATAGTCCATACTACTCAGAAGGCCGAGGTGAGGAAATCCCTTGAGCCCAGGAGTTTGAAGCTACAGTGAGCTACAATTGTACCAATGTACTCCAGCCTGGACAATGGAGCAGACTGAGATGTTGTCTCTAAAAATAAGGTTGACATCTTCTCTCTCCTGATAGGCACTGTCTCTCAGGGTTTTTTCCAGTAATCTTCTCAGCAGTCTCAGCTCTCTACTATGTTTGAGGAATCACAAATTGGATGTTACTCTGTGTCGTTTCATTGTAGGGATATGGGCTAGGCTCCTGGCAGCTTTTCATATCCTAAACTGGAAGCCAGAAATCCTAGACTCCATTTAATTGCCTTTTAATTTCTATCAAGTTGGCAGCTACAAGATCTCCCAATATCCTCCCTTACATACAAATATGGATTTTAAAGTGAAACAAATGTGTAACATATGGATTACATTAATTAATAATGGTTGCAATGTATCAACTAATTAATTTGCAAATTATATTTCAGAACTATTTGGCAATAAATGTTCTTCTAAGTTAAAAATTTCAGGTTTTATCTGGAAGTGGTGGCACAAACTCATAGTCCCAGCTACTTGGGTAGCTGAGGCAAGAAAACTGCTTTAGCCTAGGAAGTTTGAGGCCTGTCTGGGCAATGTAGTGAGACCCCATCTTTAAAATATAAACCAGTTTTCAAAAAGTGTACCATGATTAATGCCTTCTTCTAGTTAAATCCATTACATCCCCCTACACTTTTTCTAGATGTTAGTATAATTAGTGTCATCCATCTACAAACTTGATATGCCAATTTATCTTACAAATAGATCCCTACGTATCTGGAAATATAAAAATAAAAACACTTAGTCTCCTATTCACGTACATTTTATAAGAGCATTATAATGATATATTGATGCTAACAACATGAAATATAGTTTTAATTTCTGCACTAACACATTTAACTCACATGTTCTGACCTATGCACCAGCACTCCACTGTTCATGTAATAAATATGCAAATGTAATAAATACATTTTCCTCCAATAAAGATTCTGGGGCCCCTTAAAATAGGTTTGGCCTTTCTATATAGATGAACAGCATGGAAGAATTTCTATGATAAAGATAAAGCTTGATGGCAGTGGGAGATCTGCAGGGTTTCAGCATCAGAGAAGCAAGATATCTCAAATACATTTTTTAACACCAGAATCAAAAACCTAGCATAAGCTACACGGCATTAGTTGGCAAAGAGCCCTTCATGATTTTCAAAACTACCATGTTTATTCCAAGTAGCTATTAACAACAAGATTTTATTTTAAAATACAGGTTAAAAAGCCAGTCGCAGTTAGTATTATTCTTTATTCTCAATGTCAAAGACATAAATTGCTCTTGCTTGGAATCTAAATGTTCCTAGAACAGTCACTATTTTGAAGCTTAATAATATATCACTATATTACTGTCATGTGCTTATTCCATGAAAATCTTGCCAAATTCCATTCTTAAACACTATTAAAATTGATTTGATTCTGATTTTAAAAACATTATTATCTATTTGCTATAATCAAGAAACACCAAAATCAATATTTGATTAAACTATAGATTTTTTTCCAAAAATTCATAAAGTAAGTCTTTTTGAATGTGGAAAATTTTTATATAACTAATTTCATATTTAAAAAATAATTTTACTGAAATCTTACATTAGAATAGATACATTACATATAAATATTTTTTCAAACATGCAAGCATAAAATGACAGAGTATGACTGCAAAACACAAACATTTAATTTTAAAATATTTTTATTGTATGGTATCTATGTAAACTAGCAAGCTTGCATATAAGTGATATGATGAGACACATTTTGATGAGTTTTTGATGAGTTATGTTTCCAAATATGAAAAATTTAATTATTATCTAGCATAAGCTGCTTCCAACATTAGTCAGTTGGCTTTTATAAGATTTGCTTATTTTTGAAAATCTGAAGTTATCATTTTTTAGATTATTTTATCTAAATTTAAGTGTGCCAAGTTTGTTAAGTTAAAACTTTAAAGAACCGTTTGACAGATAATATTGTGCATTTAAAAAATATTATTTGCCTCAGAAAAATAAAAGTAGACTCATATCAACACAATGACTACAATTTCTCTACAGCTGAGAAATAAAATATTTCCTAGGAAATTCAGCTTTGCCCTAAACCAAGAACTAAAATGAAATGTAGCCTCTGCTATCTCTGATTCCACAGTGCTCATTTTAGCTTTATTTGAAAAGTTGATCAAGAAATAAATATGAGTCATACAAACGTCCCTTTTATTTGTAATTGTTTGTGATTTTATGTAAGGAAACAATGAAAACCATCTGTCCCAGCATGCTGGACTCTTAAGTTTAGCCATTATGTTAGGGAAAAGTCCATACCATTTCCAATTAGCTCTCTTCACAGAGAACTGCTCCCTGACATTCCTACACGTGGTTTTGATGCCTAACTTTCAATGCTCAAAAATAAAGTATGAAAAATTGTATTATTTTTAATTTAAAAAATCTTTCCTTATAGACATTTATTTCTAAAACGGTTATTATAATGCCCTTCAGATTTCTAGACAATACACACATACTATTGCCATTATTCTTAAAGTCTGAAACATTATCAGATGAGAAGTAATTTGCTCAATTTCATGAAGTTTAAAAATTATCCATTTAACCAATGTATTTCATTTTTTACTTTTAAGTTCTGGGATACATGTGCAGAACATGCAGGCTTGTTACCTAGGTATTCACATGCCATGGTGTTTGCTGCACCTATCAACCCATCATTTAGGTTTTAAGTCTCCCATGCATTAGGCATTTGTCCTAATGCTCTCCCTCTCCTTGACCCCCACCCTCCAGGGGGCCCAGGTGTATGATGTTCTCCTCCCTGTGTCCATGTACCCAATGTACTTTTAAACTATACTAATTAGCTACTTTAAAGGTATTAATACATTCTCTAGTACATGTTATCTTTCTATTAAATGTGCTGGGTAAAATACGAAAATAGAAGGAAATACATGCTACCTGTGTCATAAACTTAACGGAAAAAGTAAGGCAAGTATCTAGGGTAGAAATATATGTCACAGTACACTACATGTATCAGAAGAGGTATAAATTACAATGATGATTCACAAAAGGAAGCAACAGGCTTCATCTTCAGGAACCAGAGAGTGTATTATGGTGAAGATGGCACTTGAGTTTTGTTTTAATGTATTTGTAAATTTTAACTAGTAGATTTAGCAGGAACTTTGCTACAGAAAGAAGAAACAAGGTGAGCCAATTTAGTAGGCAAAACAGACAATGCGGCTTTGGAGATTTCTTGAGTTACGTGGGAACAAACAATAATATAAAACTGATTAGTGGGGATTGACAATAATGTCACTACCGCTACCTGAATAAAATTACCATCTTTATTTTGCAGTATTGTAAAATGCTCCAATTTATGTCTTTCCAGTGTTACTCCTTTACAATCCTTTTACATTTTCAACAAGGGGTTAATTCTAAGTCACGAATCTGACCATGTCTGTGGTTGTTTGTTTGTTGATCTGCACTCTTTATGATTAAGTTTATTGCTATAATACAGTTTGCAAGACCATGCCTAACATGATAACCTGAAATCTACATAAGCTTCAAACTTACTGCTTCCTCACTGAAATCTACCCTGACATATTATTCTCCAATTGATATACTTTTTCTCTGCCTCAAAAGTACTTAATAGTTTCTATAAAATGGCAATTGGTACACTTCATAATAATGTGTCATTTAGCTGTCTACCATCCTGGACTACAAGCTCCACAGCAATCGGGATCATCTCCTTTGATCATTTTTCATCATTCTTTTATCTATAATATCTTGCATACCTTAGGCACATATATGTGATAAATATAAAATAATAAAGCATTTTCATTATTTTTATACAAAGTCTGAACTCTCCTCAATACACGTGTGGTACATGGCTTTTATGCTGCACAACGCTGTTCTAGAATAAGGAAAAATGAGCGCAAAGATTTTGGCTTCTATCTGTAGCACCATAGGAGACTTATCAGGTGATAAAAGTGTCCTTATTCACTTGAAGCAGTCAAATGACCTAAAATCTTTAGTTACTATGTTTTACTTTTGAAAATATATTTTAAGTGTTATATTCTGTAGCTGAATGTGTGTAGGCAATATTGCTGAGCTCTAAAGAACATGGCCTATTTCTGATAAATACCACTAGTGTAATGATCTTGGTTCAGAAGAGACAGTTGATGGCTTGCAGACAGAGAGCACTCAGAGTTTAAATTCCCCAGTAACTCCTGAAACTTTCTTGGATGCTTATTAAATTTTTTTTTATTGCATTTTAGGTTTTGGGGTACATGTGAAGAACATACAATATTGTTACATAGGTACACATGTGGCAGTGTAATTTGTTGCCTTCCTCCCCTTCACCTATATCTGGCATTTCTCCCCATGCTATCTCCCC
>CAUYQU010011018.1:0-55927 GCA_963574635.1 Cheracebus regulus
GCTACAAACATACGTGTGCATGTGTCTTTATAATAGAAAGATTTATAATCCTTTGGGTATATACCCAGTAATGGGATTGTTGCTTCAAATGGAATTTCTATGTCTAGATCCTTGAGGAAGCGCCACACTGTCTTCCACAATAGTTGAACTAGTTTACACTCCCACCAACAGTGTGAAAGTGTTCCTATTTCTCCACATCCTCTCCAGCATCTGTTGTCTCCAGATGTTTTAATGATAACCATTCATCATTCTAACTATACGTCGTTTTTTAAAACTAGCTAAGCCACAACCCCCGTGGGAAAGCCTAAGGTAATGCTGATGGACCTTAATGAAGCCTTGTCCCAGCTCCTGCCTCTCCTCCTCTCACTGGCTGAGCTTTCTCCCCCTCCAGGCTTCCTGTGACCGCCCCTAGCCTCACGGGGACTGGGAGTAACACATCTCTTCTGCCCCCTGCATTTTGACTTCACTTCCTCATTGTGTTTTACCTGACTGACTCACATGAACTTAACTCTCCCCAGTCAGTCCTGTCCTAGAGAGTGGTTCTATCTCAGGACAGAGACCCCCCAAGGCCAAATTAAAAAGAAACCATAGTAATGGAAATCACAGCACACGTTCATTTAATTGGCAGAGACTAGCACCCTAGATCCTAGCTGCAAGAGACTCTAGGAAAGGAGAGTGTTTAATTTTCCAAGTTCTCCAAGTGGAAGGTCATGGTACCAACTGGTTCACAGCATCTAGTTCTTTTTCTGCTTGGAGAATGAAGAAGCTGAAAGGCCTGATGAGTGTGAGATGCTCTCACAGAAACCTTGCTGCTCATATGGGCAGGGAGTTGTTCCAAGTGAGTCAGGAACAGCAAAACTGAAGGAAAGTCCTTAGTACCCTTGACCCAGTACTGCTATGAAGACCCAAGCTTGGCCTCAGTGAAGCCCTGGGTCTCCAGGGTATAGTGATGACCATCACTGCAATTCTGCCAAACTTCAAACTATCAGGCTGATGGGTTCCTGTACCCGACTGGGACCTCCTCCCACTCAGTGCCTCAGCAGATGTGGAACAGACAGGTTATAGAGGACAGATTATAGGTGGTAAGTACTGCCTGGGGTTAGTTGCTGTTCTATGTTATGAAGACTGATTGAATTGGAAGTAACCCAACTGCCTTGGGTGTGCTTTCTCAGGACTTGTTGAGATTGTGTCACCTGAGCCACAGTCATTCCTATTGGCTCAGAATAGACCTTTTTAACATGTTTTGGCAGAATTTGGACATTTCGGTCATCATTGTTTTAAACAACACAGTAAGTAGGAATAAAAACTAAATAAAATGGGCAAAGAGGATTTGTGTTAGAGGCTGGACCAGGCAGGAGTGATCTGGAGGGAAAAATACCATGTGAGAAAAGCAGTAGCCTACAATTTGGAACCAGAACCCCTGGGTCTCTCTCTCTGTGGGTCCAAAATAAGCCCTTTAACCCCTAAGCCTGTGCCTTTTCACTCATATGCAAAATGAGAAGACAGGGAATGCTAAGATTATTTCTAAGACACAATGCTAAGAATTTTTTCACATCTTTCATGTTTTCTTCCCTTTATTTATATAAGTTGTATGTGCTAATAAAAAATACTTTGCCTGAGAAAAAACATGCAAAGAGACATAGGAAACTTTTGGAGGAAATGGATGTGTTTATTACCTTGATTATGGTGATTTTATTCAGGTGTCTGCAAATGTCCAAACTCATCAAATTGCCTATGTTAAATATGTGCAGTTTTTTTATGTATCAAATACACCTCTGTAAAGCTGTTAAAAGTATTTTTGCCTCTCCATTTCGACAGCACTTAGACAACTGACAAGGCTTCCTGACTCACCCTTTGTTGTTACAGACGTTGGAAAAGAAAGAATTAATATAAAATTCTAAATAACACATTAATTTTAGAACCTCTTCTCCCTACCTTTTGAGAATAAAAAAATAGATCCCGGCAATTTGAGCTACGTGAGGTATGCAAAATTTATCAGGCTCAGGGAAACGTGAGTGTGGGACTTCAGTCATGCTCTTCCTTCCTTAGAGGCAATTGCTTAAAGTCATTTTGTTCCTGTCTGCCAGACCCAGTAGCTCCAGGTTCCTGAATTTGTGATACAAAGAACAATGTACAGCCAATCAATAGCTTATGCTATTTTAATGTAAATTCTTGGTAAACAACTCAGGAACCGCCTCTTCTTTTCCTTTAAAAAATCCCCTTGTAAATGCTCCTAATCAGAGTGGATATTCAGGGCAACTTGGATCTATGCTTCCGGGTTGCAATCCTCAAGCTTGGCCCAAATAAACTCTCTACTTACATTAATTTCACCTCCGCTTCTTCCTTTTAGGTCAACACTTCTCATCTTAACTAACACGGTTTCACAACATTAGCTCTAACCCTGGCACTTTCTCAACAGAAATTTTCAATCATTTTGTTACATTTGGTTGAATCAGTGCTGTACCAGTGCAGTTACTAATCCTTTTGTTTGATTTGATGAAAGCTGTAATTCTTCAAAAAGAATAGAAACTTAAATCCTCTTGTGAGTTGTTAAAGAAAGTACTCATTTCAAAGATCTTGGCAAAAGCAACATTTTTTTTCACTCTATGAGATCTAAAGTGTGGATACTTGTTCTATATTTAAGTGAAAAGAACATGACTTTCTTCTGCAGAACAAGATTCTATGGAAGTCAGACCTTTCAAGACCTTAACATCAGCTCTCTATCTTAATAATGTGGTCTATAAGTGATAAACTATTGTTGTGTTTCATCTAGGAAGCACCTCTCTCAAACACAGGGGGAGGGTGTACATGTTAAATAGAAGAGAATGCCAAAGACAAATATAATGCCATCAAATGGAAGATGATGGCACTTTAAAAATATGAGGCACTGAAGAAAGAAGAAACTGAGGCAAATTAATATAAGTAGAGAGTTTATTTGGGCCATGTTTGAAGACTGCAACCCGGTCGACAGATTCAAGTTGCCCTGAATGTATACTCGGATTAGCAACAATTGTAGGTGGGTTTTTAAAGGAAAAACAAAGGGGCAGTTCTTACATTGATTCATTAAAATAACATAAGATACTGATTGGTATATATTGTTCTTTGCATCACAAATTCCAGGAACATTAAGATAATAGGTGAGGGTCACTTTGTTCAACTTGTGATACCATTTTAGGTGATTTATCCGCTAGTCTGGATGCTACAGGGAAGGAAAAAAAGAACAAAATGCTTTTAAACAATTGTCCTGGGGAATGGTGGGTGTTTGACTGCAGCTTCATGCTCATGTCTCTTTGGGCCTGATATATTTTGCAGACCCCACATAGCTCGGACTGCATAGAGCTACTTTTCTTTCTCAAATGTTTATGTGTGTTGGGGCTCAGAAAGCAATATCCCAAACACTAAGGCTTTGCCATGCTGAGAGGCCTTCAGAGCTGCCTCAGAACCGAGGTCCCTCTAATGTTGGTAAACAGCTCAGGAGCTGCCTCTTTTCCTTTAAAAAGCCACTTGCTCCTGATCAGAGTTGGTATTCAGGGCAACTTGAATCTATGCTCCCAGGTTGCAGTTCTCAAGCTTGGCCCAAATAAACTCTCTACTTATGTGAATTTCACCTCTGCCGCTTCCTTTTAGGTCAACACTTCTCATCATAACTCAGTTCTCTTCCTGAAATCTCATTATGTATCTCAGAAAAAAAGACTGGGGAATGAAACCACACCCAAAAGGACTTTTCACAAGATAATGCCTGTCTCTCAGATGCTTTCAAATTCCAAAGACAATCATTTACAAATGAATTTCTATCTCCAGGGTCCATTCATTCTCTCTGATGATTTGCTGCCCCTCACAAGAATGTCCACACTCCTGATCACCCCTTTGGCCATGAAAAAGGTACATATGCTTCTCTTCCTTACTGGGTTATTGGTAATCATTCTCCTTCGGCTCTCCCATGCTATGTACTTTAAAATGACATTTCAGATGCTTTTCTCCTGTTAATCTATCTTTTGTCAGTTGATTTTCACTGAACCTTCAGAGGGTGAAGAGGAAGCTTTTCCTTGGCTTCTACATGGGCTGGAAATAAATAACATCTACGTAGGACACCCTGGCAGGGGCTTTCCAAACCACTCCCAGCCCTGGAGAGAAAGATAATGATGTGCCCAAACAAGTAAGTGAAAGTAAGAAATTAGTGAGTGTGGCAGGTGGGGAAAGCCATGCAGCCTATTGCTCCTGCTCTTCAGGATTTCAAGTCTCAACTGTGGCCAATGGCAAAGTGCTGTGAAAGGGGAGGCTTGCCAGTGCTAAGGGAATGGCCAAACAAGATTACCGAAGGATACTGTGAGCAGCGGCAAATCCGTACAGATCTTCAGTCACCTCAACTCTGTCCTCATCAGAAGAAAGAATTCGAGTGAGGGGCATAAGCAGGAGTGAGAGGCTGAGGTGAGTTTTATAGCAGGAATGCATGTTTATTAAAAACCTTTAGAATAGGAACAAAAGGAAGTGAAGTACACTTGGAAGGAGGTCAAAGGGGCAACCTGAGTGTCAAGTGCATGTTTTGACCTTGACTTGGGGGTCTCATACATCGGCAGGTGTCACTTCTCCCCTGATTCTTCCCTTGGGGTGGACTCTCACATGTGCAGTGGCCTGCCAGCACTTGGCAGGGGGAGCAGGTGCAGTGGGTTTACTGGAATTGTGCATATGTTCACTTGAGGTGTTTTCCCCCTACCAGTGGAATGCTCCTCGAGGAAGGTCATAGATCACTCAGGCTCTGCCATTCTGCCTCCTAGTCAGCATGCTCAAGGCTACTCACCCGGACCCTGAGATCCGATCTGACACCCATCACCAGTTTCAGGTGTTTTCTCTCTATTGGGAGAAGGCTGCTCCCTGGCACCAGCTGCAACCAACTATTACTTTGGAGAAACAGCTTAATAATTGCCTGCTTGTCACCTGATGGTCACCTCACACTCCTGGTGGGAGCGGCTGCCCCTCCTGCCCTGCTCCTCTCTGCCTGGCTACCTACTGTAATAGGTAAGCGTCACCCAAAAGACTTTCGGGATGGCTACGTAGTTAAAAATCAGAGAGCTTTATTGGTGATAGCAGTGTGGAAACTGGGAAGAGAATGTCTGTAAAGCAGACTGGAGGTGTTCTCTTTTCAAAGAAGGAAAGGACAGTTGGGTTTTATCCCTTACTGGGCCTGGATCATGCGATAGAGCCAAACATCTTCAGCAGGTTTGGGGAAAAGCTGTACCTCTTTCTGAGGGGAGCCAAGCACATTCAATTCACAATGGGTAAACAAATATGTAACATATGTTCCCATCCTCACTTTGGGGTGGGTGTTAGCATTGAAGTGAGGTGGAATATGGGTCTTTACTTCAGAAGAGGTGAACTGTAGGACATGAAGACCATTTGTATGCAGCCTCTATAAGCTGCTGGAACTGGCTCAGGGTCTGTAGCTTCTTATCAGGAAAGAGCGTCTGTGAAGGTGATTCTCTGTCCTGCAGAGTTATAGTGACGTGGGTTTAAATTGTCATAGTAGCTGCTATTAGGGAGTTCAGCAAGGGTGTGGCCTTTCTTGTAGTCCTAGGGATTTAGAAGTTTGCCATGCCAGCTGGGCCCTGAACCCTCACAGGTGACTTTTCTCTCTCTCTCTTTCTTTCCCTTTCTTTGCTTCTTTTTCTCCTTTCCTTCCTTCCTTGTTTTTCTCCCTTCCTTCTCTCCCTCCCACCCTCCTTTCTTTCTTTTTCTCTCCCTTCCTCCCTTCCTTCCTTCTTCCCTATTTCCCTCCCTCCCTCCCTCCCTCCCTCCTTTTCTGTCTTTCTTTCTTTCATTTTGAAGACAGTTCAGGGGTACATGTTCACTTTTGTTATATGGGTAAACTCAGTCCTGGAGATTTGTTATACAGACTATTCCATCACCCAGGAATTAAGATCAGCACCCATTAGTTCTTTTTCCTGGTCTTCTCCTCTTCCCACCCTCCAGACTCCAATAGGCCCCCGTGTGTGTTGTTGCCCTCTATGTGTTCATGTGTTCTCATCATTTTAGCTCCCATGTATAAGTGAGAACATGTGGTATTTGCTTTTCTGTTCCTGTGTTTGTTTGCTAAGGATAACAGACTCTAGCTCCATCCAGGTCGCTGAAAAGGACATGATCTTGTTCTTTTTAATGACTGTACATGGTGTACATGTATATTTTCTTTATCCAGTCTAGCATTGATGGGCATTTAGATTGATTCCATATCTTTGCTGTTGCGAATAGTGCTGCAAAGCACATATGTGTGCATGTGTTTTTTAGAAAGATTTATATTTCTTTGGGTATATACCCATTAATGGGATTTCTGGGTTGAATGGTAGTTCTGTTTTTATCTCTTTAAGGAATCACCACACTGTTTTCCATAATGGTTAAACTAATTTACACTTCCACCAACAATGAATAAACATTTCTGTTTTTCCAGACCCTTGCTAGCCTTGGCCTGACTATTATTAGCATATAGGAATACTAGTATTTTTTGTATATTGATTTTGTATCCTGAGACTTTGCTGAAGTTCTTTATGAGCTTAAGGGGCTTTTGGGCTGAGACTGTGGGGTTTTCTAGATATATGATCATGTCTTTTTTTGTTTTTTGACTTTTTAATTATAGCCATTCTGACTTGTGTGAGATGGTATCTCATTGTGGTTTTGATTTGCATTTCTCTAATGATAGTGATGTTGAGCTTTTTTTTTCATATGCTTGTTGGCTGCATATATATCTTTTTTTTTTTTTTGAAAAGTGTCTGTTCATATCCTTTGCCCCCTTTTTAATAAGGGTTTTTTTTTTTAATTTGCTTATAGATGCCAGATATGTAGAGTTTGCAAAAATTCTCTCCCATTCTGTAGGTTGTCTGTTTATTGGGTTGATAGTTTATTTTGCTGTGCAGAAGCTGTTTAGTTTAATTAGCTCCCTTTTGTCAGTTTTTGCTTTTGTTGCCATTGCTTTTGGCATCTTCATCATGACATCTTTGCCCATGCCTATGTCTAGAATGGTATTGCCTAGGTTTTCTTCTAGGCTTCTTTTCATAGTTTCAGATTTTACATTTAAGTCTTTAATCCTTCCTGAGTTGATTTTTGTATATAGTATAAGAAAGGGATCCATTTTCAATTGTCTGCATATGGCTAGCCAGTTATCCCAGCATATCATTTATTGAAAAGAGAATATCTTCCCGATTGCTTGATTTTGTCAGCTTTTGAAGATCAGATGGTTGTGGGTATGTGGTCTTATTTCTAGGCTCTCTATTCTGTTTCATTGGTCTGTGTCTGTTTTTGTACCAGGACCATGCTGTTTTGGTTACTGCAACACTGTAGTATATTTTGAAGCCAAGTAACATGATAACTCCAGCTTTCTTCTTTTTACTTAGGATTGCCTTGGTTATGTGGGCTCTTTTTTAGTTTCATATGAATTTTAAAATATAGTTTTCTTCTGTGAAGAATATCATTGGTAGTTTGATAGGTATAACATTGAATTCGTAAATTGCTTTGGGCAATATATTGCCACTTTAACAATATTGAATTCTTCCTACCCTTGAGCATGGGATGTTTTTTCCAGTTGTTTGCATCATCTCTGATTTCTTTGAGCAGTGTTTGTAGTTCTCCTTGTAGATACTTTCACCTCCTGGTGAAAGCTCTAATTCTGGTTATTTCTTGTCTTCTGCCAGCTTTGGTTATTTTTTTGTTTTCTTCTGGCAGTATTCCTAGGTATTTTATTCTTGTTGTGGCAATAATTGTGAATGACATTGCATTCCTAATTTGGCTCTTGGCCTTTTATGTTGTTGTTTGTTTTGTTTGGTTTGTTTTTTTTTGTTTTTGTTTTTGTTTTTTGACAGAGTCTTGCTCTCTTGCCCAAGTCGGAGTGCAGTGATGCAATCTTGGCTCGCTGCAACCTCTGCCTCCAGGTCTCAAGCGAATCTCACACCTCAGCCTCCCAAGTAGTTGGGATTATAGGCATGCACCACCATGCCTGACTAATTTTTATATTTGTAGTAGAGACAGGGTTTTGTCATGTTGACCGCTCTGGTCTCAAACTCCTGGCCTCAAGTGATTTGCTTACCTCAGCCTCCCAAAGTGCTGGGATTACAGGCATGAGCCACCGTGCCCAGCCTTGGCCTGACTGTTATTAGCGTATAGGAATGTTAGTAATTTTTGTATGTTGATTTTGTATCCCAAGACTTTGCTGAGGTTGTTTATGAGCCTGAGGGGCTTTGGGCTGAGACTATGGAGTTTTCTAGATAGGTGATCATGTCATCTGCAAACAGGAACAGTTTGACTTCTTCTCTTCCTATTCAGTTGCCCTTTACTTCTTTCTCTTTCCCGATTGCTCTGACCAGGGCTTCCATTACTATGTTGAGTAGGGAGTGTGGTGAGAAAGGGATCCTTGTCTTATGCTGTTTTTCAAGGGGAATGTTTCCAGCTTTTGCCCGTTCAATATGATGTTACCTGTAAGTTTGTCATAGATGGCTCTTATTATTTTGAGGTATGTTTATTCAATATCTAGTTTTTTAGAGTTTTCAACATGCTAGCGTGTTGCATTTCATCAAATGCCTTTTCTGTGTCTGTTGAGATAATTGTGTGTTTTTTGTCTTTAGTTTTGTTTATGTGCTGAATCGCATTTATTGATTTGTGTATGTTAAACCATCCTTGCATCCTAGCAGGTGGCTGCTGAAGGCACTGGGAGTGTCATGCACCTCAGGTCTCTTGGATTCCTCTCTCCACCACAACCATGGCATAGCGGTTTTAAGTGTCAACTTTTCTTAACGGCTGCCTGTGCAGCAACTTAATAAGCAAAATTCAACCAGGTAAGCACTGTCCCTCCCGAGGGTCAGCCGGGTCAGAAACACATGTACTAGTTCCACTGGGGCAGCTGAGGACTTCAGGGCCATGCTCCCATTTCATGGTGGCAAATATTTGAGCTTCTAAGAGCATACTACACATGTAGAGACAGAAAAATGGGTTTTGAAATTATGCTGTCTGATCTGAATCATTTCTTCTTTTTTTCTTTAGTCAAAACATAATCTGAAAATAAACGACTGAGATCAGTCATTTTATGTGTAGCATATGTACTGGGTTAGACAGTAATTACACAAGCAGTCCTCTGAAAATGATGTAAATAGAGGCAGCAATTTCACAGCAGGTACACAGCCTTAAAGTGGACTACCTTAATGAACTTCCCATTTTGTTTATATGCCTAAAATTAGATTGTAAATTATTTATGAAAAAATAAATTGCTTCATAGCTGAACCTAATATACATTTTAGTGTTACCTCCAGATCATGTATGTTATGATATTCCCAATTTTACCCAGCACGGCTACAGGTCTTTACACGATATGAGTTATAGAAAAAAATGTTTTCCTTAAGGGGCTAACATAAAACCAAGAAGTGATGTTGGCATTAAAGAACAAAGTAATGGGGTATGTTAGTATGAGCAATGACTTTTTGGGAAATAAACGTATAAACATTTTCAAAATAGAATTCAGTGACTCGTATACTTCATCTTTATCATTATTCTCTACCCTTATCCACTCTTAATGTTGTTCAGGGCCAATCACATTATTTTGGAAACTACATTAGGAAAAAAAATACAACTCTCAACTAGATAACCAAGGCATTCAGCTCTGTTTAAAATACCATGTGTAAAATATCTTTAAAGAGCAGTCATCCATAATGAAAAACTCTTCAATTAATATAGAAGTCAAAATTAGGTTCTCTTCTGTTTCAATTTAGAAAATTGATGAAATAGTATTAGAATAAAACCTCTCATCTGCTTTTTCTCAGGTAAATGATAGATTTTTAAAAATTCTTCTGTTTATAAACATAATGAGAATGGCTCACTAAACCAAAGTCATCTTTACAAAATGGGGTATCATGACTAAGTAAATCTGAAAGCAGATGAATCTGTTGATCTCAGATCCTTGTCTTATTTTTCACTGGAGATTAACTGGCAAGGAGTTGTTGTGACATCTTGAATTACTGAAGCCATCTTACCTGTGCAAACTGACAGCACATCTGCAGATGTTCCATGAAGCATCATCACGAAAAATTCACACGAAACTGCCACTTGAAGCAAATGGAGAAAGCACACAGCAGGACTGGGTGTCTTTAATTGCCATTGCAGTGAGAGGTTTATTTGCCTCTTTAAATAATTAATTCTAACCTGTACTTGCGTCACTAGTACCTAATATCCGTATAGGCAGAGATACTTTAAATAAATGGCATGATCATATTGGAATGCACAAATAACAGGCTATTTGACTTGAAAGAGAGTTTCAAAGTCATTGAATCTGATATGCTTATTTGACTCACAGAACATGTGTCCAGCTGCACCACGTGAGTGATTTGTGGCACAGCTGGGACCTGGCCCAGTTCTCTTGACACATACATCAGCTCGCAAGCGCTGAAGCGTGAGGCCGTTTGCATGCTCCCTTCCATGAGAAGACATTTTAAACAAAAATAGATTGCATCTTAAAAGTGAGTGAACTCCTTTATATGGCATAATCTAGACACTGATATCTTTCTTCTCAAATCATAGCAAAATCTGTCTTATATTTATTATTTCAGCTCAAGGAAAAGAAATATTGAGATTTGTGTTTTAAACCATACCTAGATGATATCAGCTGCTGCTGTGAAAAATATTTCAAGTCAGTGATTTGTGGCTTAATTTTGGAAATTAGTAAAAACCCTGGAAGATATGTTTTTGGCATTGTCCCTTTAGTTTTCCAGTCTTGGAAAGACCCTGAGGTCTTGCCTTTAATAATTAAGTATATATGTTAGAGTTTGCTGCAAGAACATTGAAACAATTGTTTTCTTAATGAACAAATTCAAGGCCAACTAGTCAGTAGATAGAATGACGAGGTGAGAGTTGGTGGCCATCCCAAGCTCTGTGTTAACCAGGACCAAGTCACTTGACCAACCATTTCCTAGGTACTTCTGTTTGTTAGTTTAGAATGAATTGATTCATGTATTCAATTGCTTGGTACACTGGAAGAAATGCTTCATTCATTTATTCTTTACATGTCCACGTGATGTATCAGATACTGGTGACTGAAAGAAATTGCACAAAATAAGACCTCTGAGCTGAGGAGTTGAGTTTACTGGAAGAGACACACATATAAACAGATGAAACACAGACTAACACAGGCCAGGAAGACAAGCACCAGGCATAGGGTGCTGGAAGGCCTGGTAGCGTGTCCGTTTAGGTGGCTGCAGAGGTCTCCAGGATGTACCCAGGTGCAGAAGCCATGCAGGCATTAAGCCTGAGAGTTCATCTGCGGTAACAGCAGTACAGTGCTATCTTCAAGGAAGATTCTGTGGGCGGGCAGCATGGAGTTTGGTGGTACAATGGCAGTGGATGACATAGGGTAGAATGAGGTGGGACAGAAATGTTGTGACAGAAAGTGACTAGCTTTGTTTGCCAAATGAAGGAAACAAAAGTATAAGGAGAAAAATAAGTGTCTGAGTATGGTGAAAAGTTTAAGGAAGATAATCTTCAGTTAATCTGTGATCTCAAACTGGACATTTTCCCATAAATGCAAAGCGTTTATAGTTCAGTGCAAAGCATTATGTAGAATCTAGATAAAGCAGGTCAATCAGAAGGCATTGAATAAACCAGTGTAGGGTGATAATTGACGTTTAGAATATTGCACTTGGACACCAGAAGCATGCACCTTGTGAATTGGAACCAGGGTGACCTTCATGGATTTAGGTATAAATTCATTGTTTTGTCATTTTAATTATTTGCTAACCAATGTTCCCTTTATATTCTTGATGACTGTCTAATTCCTTGTTAACCTGAAAATCAAACCAAGCTCAGTATCCCAATTCTTAACAGACAGATAATAAGGAACTTACCATAGCTTACCTTAAAACAAATATCACAAAGGAAATTTCCAAGTTTGACCGAGGTTTCCTTACTCTCTTTGTATATGCACTTGACGGAGGAAGGTACGTAGAATAATCAATGACTATAGAAGCCAGGGGTATAAATAACACAAACAGATCTCCAGGAGGCAGGCTCGTTGACATTTGCTGTCATTGATAACGAGCCACAGATTACTATTGTTGACACACGGGAACAATTTAAAAATGTTTGTTTGCACCGATGCAATGTGGAGAATGACACCTAAATTATGCTAAATATGACTTTACTCTTAATGTCTGAGGCAAACTAAAAGTTAGAGGCAACTATCTGCTGCATCTGTGGAGATTAGAAGGTGACAGAGCTAAGGCTGGTCCCAAGAATGGGGGTTATGGTTATCATTTTAACACACCGCTCTCCATTACAATATGATCAGTATGATGATTTCAGTTCATTGACAGGTGAAGCAAGGAGGGCCCAGACGGCAAGTTATTCTATTCCAGTGAATAGGACAGTCAGGGAACTTAAAAATGGGTTCTCAGAGTTTCTCAGCAAACCAAGCTCTGTGACCTAAGTAGAGAACCACGTTATTAGCCTTTAAACAAAGGAGCTGCTCAATCAGCATTTCATGAGTGAATTAATGAGCGATAGAATGAGTCAATGTAGAAGAGAGAAAGAGTAATCAAGTTTCACATCTTTATTATAAAGTATAGTGCTGCCAATATTAGGTTCTTTATGCTAATGAGATATAAATTAGTGAGTGAAAAAATGTTTAAAGTTTTTCTAAGTATTTCATGCTTCTTCTCTACCTGAATTTTTTCCACAAAGGAATAAAGAAAGCAAAATAATATTTACTGACAGCCAAGCAATTTGTATGCATTAGCTAATTGGAGTCCCAGCAGGCCCATTGGGTAGATATGTAACCCTTATCAAGAGATCAGAAATCTCAGCCTCCTAGGACAATAAAAACAAGCTCGTGATATCACATGTTACAACCTCTACTATGAAAATTCATATTCTCTGTCCCAAAGCTATAGTCTTCATGGTTTATGAAATGGGTACTGTCTGTCTTTTATAAAAGGAGGACTAATAATTTAGCACAAGGTGTAAAGTCTGCTAGGGCTGGCAGAGAAGCATATATTTGACAAAAAAATTATTGAGTGATCTATGGCATAACACAGTTCTGCATTGTGATTTCAAGTAAACCTATAATGATCACTTTTTTAATTGGTAAAAATATTTTACAAGAAAAAAATTATTAGAGCTTTTCCCAATTTTAATTCTTTGGAAATATTTGAGTCTGTGTTGTTAAATGTTCAAGACTGTCTGCAACTTTTAGAATTGAAGGATGGTGGATTAGATTAATGTTGAGTTGCTTGGCAAATTCACACTAAATTTTATAATGGCTTAAAAGCAAAAGTAGTTTATTTCTCACTCCCTTAAAAGTACAAAAATGGATGCTTCTGTGAGGACAGCTTCCCTTCAACTAGTGTCTTAGGCGATTCATACTCTTTCACTGTGCGGTTTCCCCATAACACTTGTTTTCTATGCATTGTGCTTACAGAGCTGCACCCTTAGTAGCTTAATTCTTCTCAGTTTCTAATTGCTTCGAGGCTTAAACATTTTCTTATGCTTTTTAGTAGACAGAGGAAAACTATAAAACCTTCCAAAAGCTATGCAAACTCCATATTCACTGAATTATAAAAAGAAACTTGTTAAAGGCATAAAAGAAGAGCTATAATTGGAGACATATTGCATATTTATGAATGAGAACAATCAATATTTAATGATGCCATTTTCCCCAAATTAATTCAAAACAATTCCACTCAAAACACCAAAGCCTTGTTTATTTTTGGTAAAAAATGAGAATACAGATAGCTATTAGGGTTCTCCTGAGGAAGGGAACCAATAGGAGATATGATGCAGGAATTTGCTCACCTGAGTATGGAGGTTGGGAAGTTCCAGGGTCTGCAGGTGCACGCTGGAGAACAAGGGAAGCGGGTTGTGTTATTCAAAGTCTGAAGGCCTGAGAATGGAGGTGGGAGCGGAGGTGGGGGCGAATGGGGGGCTGTAGGATGGAGCCAAGAGTGTTGAGGTCCAAGGGCCAGGAAAGATGCTATCTCTGCTCAAACACACAGAACCAATCTGCCCTTCCCCTGCTTTTTCACTGTATTCAGGCCCTCAACGAATTGGATGATGGTCCTCCCACACTGAGGAGGGTAATTGTCTTTACTCAGCCACGTTCAAATGCTAACCTTCTGTAGAAATGCCCTCACCCACAAATAATGTTTACCAGCTCTCTAGGTATGCCTTAGCCTGGTCAGGTTGACATGTAAAATGAACCATTCCAAAATGTCTTCCTGATCTTGTGACAGAAAAGAATTTCTTAAGTCAGATTCAAAATGCGCTTACTAAAAAAAAGTAGGTATATTCTATTAAAATTGCGAAACTTTATGTATCAAAAGTTACTGTAGAAAATGTGTAAAAGTAAACTAAAAATTGGGAAAGTTGAAATATACCATATCCAATGGCTTGGCATTTCCCAGGGTACACAGTCTTAGGAAACTTTGCTCATATCCATCCCGAGACACACACAAATCAGCTTATAGCAGCACAATTTATAATATGAGAAAACAGACAACACAAGCAAAGAAACAAAAGCCAAAATAGCCAACCAGAGGTAGATTGTTAAGTTGTGGTATACTCACAAAATGGAATATTTAATGTCAGAATATTTCATCCAGATCAGCAAACTTTTCCTGTAGGTGGTCAGATAAATATTTTTGGCTTTGCAGGCCATCTGGTTACAAGACCTGAGTGCTATCATTTTGACGTGGAGATGCTATAGTCAATACTAAATTGCTATGTGGAAGAACAGAGAAAAAGAGAAGAAAAAACTCCAGGAATTTCTTCCACTGTCTCTGAGTCTCTGGTAGAGGTCCCTTTCTTCCCTACCATCCCAAACTGGATGATTTCTTCTGCATCTCACTGTATCCACTCCATGATGCTCACTTCCAAGTTTCAGGCTGTGTTGAGTTAGGATAGGAACACAAGAGCCACTAAATGTAAACTCACTTTTTCGAGTGGATTTCAGGTTCTCTAGCTCTTCCCCTGACGGGCTCACATCTACTTTTCAAAGTTTCCAGTAGCTGTTTTTGTAGTCTCTCCAGATTTTATTTTGGCTGAATTATTGAGAAATAAAGAGGAGCATATCTCCCCCATCTCTAGAACCTGGAGGACATATTCTAATGTTCTCTTTTTAAAAAGACCAAAAAAAGGAATAGGAGATTTAAAAATTCCTAATTATTGGATCTATTTATCAGTGTAAGCTCACTTGATAATTCACAATCTGAATGGGTTTTCTAAGCATATTAAACAATGAGAAGTAGGGATTTGGCAACTTTTTTGTTGTTGTTGTTCTATTAACCAAGCTTTCAGGCTTTATTTGCTACCACAGTGTAGTTCATCTTATCCTGGCTACTATATCCACTGAGAATCATAATGCAAAAGGCATTAGAATAACAGTTTTTAAGTATTCTGACTGCTCTCTCAATGTAGAGACAATATGACTAGTCTAATTTTAGGTCAAATTCTTTGTGTGTTTTCTTTTTTTTTTTTGGCAACTTTGTGGTTGGTTAATTAGGTTACTGTTCCTGTGAATTGTGAAAGTTCTTCTGACATGTGGGCATTGTTTATTTTGAGACAAAAATGAATGATGCCCCTAGTAAAACCTAGGTCCTTTTCAATTCCCACATGAATGCATAGATCTCTAGGATTCACGAGACAAATATCAACAAGGCACAGTGGACCTGAGTACCTTCTATGTAACTTTTAAAAATTGTGTTCAAAGGGGTCTTACTAAAAAATCAGTACAATTAACACTATTTTTTCCCTTGCTCTCAATTTCCTGTTTTCTCAGATTCATTTCATCATTGATATTGTTAGTCAATGACCTGAAAAATGCAAATTAAGTTAGGGAAAAATACATATGAGGTTGCTGATTTTTATGGCTTGAAGTTTATCCTTTCAAAACACATATGTTGGCATCCTAACACCCAGCACCTCAGAATGTGATCTTTTTGGAAACGGGGTCATTGCAAATATATTTAGTTAAGATGAGGCCATACTGGAGTAGGCTGGGCCTAATCCAACATGACTGGTGTTCTTTTAGGAAGAAATGATTCAGACACAGATATCACACAGGGGAGAACACCATGTAAAGATTAAGGCAACAATGGGAATGATGCTTTTGCAAACTAAGTACTGGCAAAGATTGCCAGCAAACCACCAGAAATAGAGAGAGAGGCGTGAAACAGATTCCCTCTCATTGTCTTGAGAGGGTACCACCCTGTGGATGGCTTGGATTTGGGTGTCTGGCCTGTGAGACAATGCGATTCTGTTGTTTGAGTCACCCAGTCTGTGTAGTGTGGTGCAGCAGTCTACAAATGAATACACTAAGAAATGTAACAATCGAAAAATAAATTTTTAGAAATACATTTGTCCTTAAACAATTTAAAGGGTTGTTTTTTTCTCTTTGGCCAGTGTAAACTATATTTTGGGAGTCATGCTAAATCCTATCAAAAATAATAACAGAGTAAAGATAAAAAATTATAGGTTAGCTATCTTAAAAGTAGATGTGCAAAGCAGGCTTGAGAGTTACTAGCAGGAAAATTCTAAGCTCTCAATGCTGCACTGTGCAAAAATAAAATGAAATAAAAATTTGGTTATACTCACACATATATCCACCCGGTACGAAAGGAATGCTGGCAGGACGTGACTGGCTCTGCTATTAATTGTACCCAAAGTGGAGACAAACCACAGCTGGAGCTGGAGAAGATTCAGATTTCACAGGGAATATGGCACAAGGGCTTACAAATGTCAGGAGTGGATGTGGGTTTGTGTGTTGGATTGGGGGAATATTGTAACAATTTAGGAACATAAATGCCAGAAGCAGTGGCCCAGATGGATGAGATAAAGGCTTTATACAGTAACATTAAAAATGTTCTTGCAAATGTTGCTGGCTTTTATTAATCTTACTCTATTACAAGGTGCATAAAGAAACCATAATAAAGACAAAATACAGTCCACAATAATGGTATGAGGGGCTCAGGGAAACCTCTCCCATGGAGAGATGTATATTAAGTTGATAAAACTAGCGAAGACATCATTCAACATTATTGGGGGTCTAATCAAAGGATTATAACTAATTGACAACCATATATAGCAAGCTAAAAACCACCTATTCAATGAAATCTATGGAAACTCAGCAAGAACTGTGATCTAGAGACCAAAACAGACTCCCCTTCATCAACCATGATGCATACTAAGGTTAAGGAAACCAGCTACCGATGGCTGGAAGGTGCAGCGTGGCTAGCATGGCATCTTCCTAAATTACTATGGCTACAAGAAATCCCACACACTTTTGTTAAATTCTCTAACAATGGGAGCTGTCAGGCAAATCATCAGGTCCCTTTTAACCCAGATTGACCAGCCAGGTCACTACAACTCTGAACAGAGGACCGGCCTCACCAGTGCTCTTTCCTGAAAAGTAACTGCAGACCTTAGGACAGTTTCAGCAGCTTAGAGAGACCACATACAAACTGTCTTCATGTCCTATAGTTCACCCCTTTTGAAATAAAGACCCAAATTCCACCTCGCTAGCCCCAAAGTGGGCATGGGACATATGCTAACATTAACTTTATATGCTTCTAAGGACAATGCATTGTAAGCTCCTCATATACACAGAAGTGAAATATATGACAAGCACAAGTGGTGAGGATGGAGAATCAGGGATGAGAAAAAGAGCGGTGCTAACCTTGAAAAATAGGGAAGAAAGAAAAAGAACAGAAGTGAGGTTAGTGGATAATAAAACAAAAACCTTAAGAGATAAGCTGTGCACTTTACAAGAGGCTGATCCTCTTCCTTAGAATCCAAACTATCTATTCCAAATAATGGGAGCATGGCCCAGCAATTAGAGAGCAATCAGATGCAACGTCCAGAGACCCAAATAAACAGAATACAGCAGCACTGAGCGTGGGATTAGTTTAATCGGCACAGCTTTCCTATCCTAGATGATGTGGGTGCAAAGGAAGGAATAAGCAATGACATGTATTCTCGACTCCTAGTAAGGAGAGGGAGACGGGATAACAGAATAAGAATGTTTGAAAGTCACAGCTGGTAGATTTGTTGGGAGGGAATTCTATTTCAATACTTCTGCTAGTACTGCTACTACTGATGTTGCTATGACTGCTGCTCACAA
The DNA here is from genome assembly GCA_963574635.1 of Cheracebus regulus. Lineage (NCBI taxonomy): Eukaryota > Metazoa > Chordata > Mammalia > Primates > Pitheciidae > Cheracebus > Cheracebus regulus. The sequence goes on from CAUYQU010011018.1 coordinate 18,131, forward strand.
CTACTGTGGACTGAACGCTTGCTGCTTGCTGGGCTGTCTGCTTTAACATGGGGATCCCATGAGGAAGTTACTGTTAACCCATTTTACACACGTGGAACCCGAGGCTTTCAGAGTCTAATTGTGCTGCTCAGCTTATTTGCCTGGTGCTCTGACACTGGTCTCACCTTGCCTGCCTCTTCTGCAGTTTGTGCTGAAGTCACCGTGCTGGGTGAGAGGGGACAGAGAAGATTAGGCTTGGCGTGAGGGCACCGAGGAGAAAGAGTAGCTCTGGCGGGGGATACTGAAAAAGTACACAATACATTCTGTGGTGTTCAGGGAGGTGGCCTTCTTGCTGGTACGGGGATGAGAAAAGCAAACAGCAATTAGTAGAAGGCACCAGCACAGCACAGAGGAAGTGTCACTGAAAAACCTCCAAGGCTGAATAAAGGCTCATGAGGGAAGCAGCAGGCGATAACTTGCAGAATTGAGCTGGGGCTGGACATGTGGGTGTGGGAGAGGTCTGCAGATGCCACATTCAAGGCTGTTGTGTGCACTGTGAGTCCTAGGGTCTAAATGTTTCTGGCCGCCACAAATTCGTATATTGAGACCTAATCACCAATGTGATGGTGTCAGCAGGTAGGGCCTTTGGGAGACTATTAGGTCATGAGGCTGAAGCCCCCGTGATGGGATTAGTGTCCTTATAGGGGCCCCAGAGACTTCCCTCAGTCCTTTCATCACGTGTGGACACAGACCCCTCTGTGAATGGGGAAGTGAGCCCTTGCTGGACACCGAATCTGCTGATGCTTCAGTGACCTCTGGGCAGTGAGGGGAGAAGTGGACACTGTAAGGCCCAGGCCCAGAGTCTTGAACAGCACATCTGCCGTGTTTTGTTGGTCAAAGCAGGTCACATAGCCTGCCTAGCTGGAGTGAGGCAGAATCCACCTTTCGTAGAATGAGGGATAAACTCCCATGACATGTATACCAGGACAAGGAGAATGTAGGGCCAGTACTCAGTCCACAGAGATATCCTATGTGTGACACACCCAGCCATTGAGCCCACTTCAGAGTGCAGAGGGCCAGGGAAGGGCAGGGCCTTATCACTCTCTCCAAGCAGAGACCACCTTCACACCCGGTTCAGATCCAGCAAGCTTCATGTCTCTGGGTCTCTCTAAGAGTACCCTTTCCCTAAGACTAGAAAGACGAAGGAGCCTTGCTCAGTTTCCACTGCAAATAAAAGAACAACACAAAACTGGCCTTTCCCTCCGTGGGCACAGACCAATCCCGGGCAGGACTATGGGCCTGTGGAAGGCCCAGCCCAGGAAGCATGTTGTTCCTTACCATGGCCTTCATGTGGGGTAGGGAGGACGTTCCCTATACTAGAACTAAGAGAAGATAGCATGCTAGTGAGTCCATGCAGACGGAAGTTGCTTTCACCTGTCCCCAAATCTGCACGATTTCCCCATTGTCTTAGTCCATGTGGACTGCTGTAACAAAACGCTACACACTGGAGTAAGATAAATCAGTGCAACTTGTATCTGTGGAATTGATGCGGTGTGTATGCCTTCTGCTAGGTGCTAGGAATAATGGCAACACTATGAACCTTAAAAGAGTTTCCATCTAGCGGGTAAAATGGAGCTACACATAAATGAGCCTGACTCGAGGCAAAATGGGATACGTACGATAGCGAGGAAGAGATGACGTGTTGGAGGTGCAGAGACTTGTACCAGGCTCCAGGGAATAGATGCTTTAGAGCCAATCGTCCCACTCACTCAAACATGTAAAAATTTGTTAATCTCTTTTTATGTGTGTGTGCCATTCCATAAATGTTTTTTATACTTGTTGAGTCAGTGCTGTTCTGGGCCTGCTGTGCCCACAGGCCTCTTCAGAAACTCCTTACACTTGGGTCACTTCCACCTTTGTCTGGACCCACAGTCCTCATCACAGTCAAGGGGGCAGAGAGTGGGGCTGAGCCAGGAGCTGCTGTCCAGCAACAGCTCCCTGGAGGTCACCAGCTCAAGTGGGGTGCAGCCTGCACAGGACGGAGGAGCTGACCCATCGCCATGCCTCAGTGTGAGCCCTAAAAATAAGTGTCAGACACCCACACACACATGGGCGCACACATGCACAGAAAGTTCTAGATGAACCCACCAGGCGGTGTGAGCCTGAGAAACAAAATTGCCAAGAGGGAGAACAGAGGGAAAGTCATGGGCAATGATGCAAGAAGAAGAGCCAGTAAGGGCCAAGTATCAGAGCCAGTGTGATGTGGCAGCCCGAGCCTCCCCACCTTAGGGTCAGCACGAGGGAGGTCTGCCAGAGGGTTCCTCAGCGTGGCCCGGCTCCTCCATGGATTCCTGAAATGCCGTGGGGCAGGAGCTGCCAGCGTCCTCCGTCAGAGCTTCCTCTGTTACGACTGTGTCTACATCTTCTGCTCCTTAAACCCACCGCACACGGTTTCCAGACTCTCAGGCGATGGCTCAGTCTCGCCCTGCGGGGCTCCTGTGTGCCCTGTCCCCCGCCCGCAGTATGAAGTCCGAGGGTTTAGTGGGGCCCAGCAGGCTGTCCTCCCTGTGCCTCGGGTCCAGGGTACAGCAAGCTCCTGTGTACATGAGAAATTCTGATTCACCTCATGATGTGGAGCCCAAGACTTCATAAGCTTCCTTCATCAAAAATTTATGCAAATAGACACTCACATAGTTGAAAACTATCAAGTATTAAGGGATTTTGAAAATCTGCTTCCCCGCTTTAGATTCAGCTGTCTATTTCTGGCCTCCTCCCTCAATTTCTTGTTTATTCTTGTACAGCATTTTGCACATGTATTTGTCAATATGGATATATATTATTTTCTTTCATGTGATACAAACATTTGCATACAATGCAGGCTGAACCCAACGTTCACGCGCTTTCGTTCACCTGTGACTCCCAGTACTCCTTCCTCCGAAGAGTGACACATAGTGAGTGGGCAAACGCCTCCAGCACAGCATCCATCATCTTTCCAGAAAGATATTAAAAGAAAAAAAATACAAATTACAATGGTTGACAAAATAAAATCAATAAATAACTTTGAGAGAAGGAAAGCTAAATATATCTCTCATTTCAAAGAGAAAAGCATTTTAGCCTTTCTAAAATGTAAGATACATGCGAGTTTGTGATTTACACTTTTTATTAACTCAGAAAAATAATGCAAAAGAAATGTATGGTTTAGAATTGAAACTAAGGGCAAAAGGGCCAAGAATAGAATTTGCTAGGTTTTCCAACCAGTACAGTGCCTGGCACTTAATAGGTGTTCAGTCAAAGTTCTGGTGAAATCGTACGTGCATGAATGAATGGTGGGCCCAGGGGCTTTGAGTTAGCAGAGAGGCAGACCTAAGAACATGGAAATCATGAAACATCAGTAGCACCCAAAGAAAGATACTACTAACCCGTTTTGTAATTCTGGTGCAACACTTTCCTAATCTGTATTAAAAATCATTTTAAAAGAATCATGAGATTTGAGTTGTGATTTGATTGACTCAAATGTCCCTTAAAATTCACATAAGAACATGAAGGTGAGTTGAGAATGATCACCACTGTGTTCGTCTCTAGCTGCTTTTGTGAATGTGATTCTACAGCGTCAGAGGGGGAAGAATGTAGGCCAGTGTCGCATCAACCTGAGACAAGCCAGGAAGTCAAACGAGGGCCCCATTCTTCACTAAGGAGGATCAACACATGCATGGACCCCAAACACAAGAGGAACACGCTGTCCTTAAACAATAATGAAAGAGCTGGGGATAGCGAGACAGAGCAGGGACCTCTCCTGGAGGCCTGCTACTCCTGCCCCACAAGCGTGGAAATACAGAAAAACCCCTAGTTCCTCCAAGGGAAATCCCAGGCCCTAGCTATCCCTGAGAAGTTAAAAAGCAACCTGATAAGCAGAAGGTGATGGAAGCCTTAAACAATAGCCAAGGAAATTAAAGTCACAAGATGTTCCTATAGACATGAAAGATGACATGAGAGCACATGTCCCCGAGTTGTTTTTCAGAAACCCAGAGCTCCACCAAAGGCATCTGCTGGCACAGAGACCTCAGGTCAGGGGACCAAGGACTGCATTCCAGTGATGGTTCTTTCTTCTTAATTCCTTCCTGAAGGCCCCAGAGGAAGTCATGCTCACAGGCCAGACCTAACATTCTTCTCTGCCGACCCCAAGACTTTAGACGAAGCTTCCCTCTTTAATCAACTGCAAATCAGAAAATCTTTGAATCTACCAATGACCTGTAAACCCCACTTCAGAATATCCCACCTTTTCAGTTCAAACCAATAGTTAACCTCCATGTATTGATTTGCAATTTTGCCTATAACTTCTGCTCTCCTGAAATTTACCCCTGCCATTAAAAACCCTTACCTGGAAGCCACTGGGGCGTGAAATGTGAGCTGCCTAATTCTCTTTGTTTGTGCCCTATAAGAAATGCCTCACATTCTCTTGCTGCAAATCCCAATGTCAGTGTTTGGCTTTGCTACCCCAGACGGGCAGACCCAAGTTCCCTTCAGTACCAATAAAACAGGTGCCCTGGAGAGTGACTGGCACTGTGGACCAAGCCCACGTCCTCCCTGGGTCTGTGCCAACACAGTTCCTTGGCTTACTCCAACTTCCCAGCAAGCCACAGGCAACTCAGGGTTCAACCCCAACAAGGCCAAGAAAACTCTCCAGTTTGTTTCCTTCCCCAGGTTTTTCCTATCCCTGGAAGAGCGATGTGGTAACCATCTCATGTAGGGCCGGCTGCAGGGCACCATCTGGCCCCATGACCTACACACATGTAGCCAGTCTCAAGACCTAGGCTTCAGTATTAGCAGCTATGGAAAATCAATTTAAAAAAAAAAAAAAGCAAAACTAAAAACCCTTGTTCCCTTCACTTGATCAAGGATGCAAAATACTTGGCCCCATTTCCCCATGGCAGCCACATGTTCAGGCCCCACAGAGAACTGAAAATGTGAGAGTGAGAAATCTCAGTTGCTCCAGTCTCCACAACAATTCAGGAATCCCAAAGACAGCCTGGGTGGCACTGGCCCCCCGTTCCCAGCCGCAGACCACCCTGGCGCCTCCCTGAGGCTTCAGGACCCCTCTTGGCACCTGGCTCAGCCTCTCCCGCTATTGCTCGTGAGTTTCTGCCTGTTCTCCTCTTTGTGGTTTTGTTTCTCAGGCTCACACTGCCTTATGGGTTCTTCAAGAACTTTCTGTGCAAGTGCAGACACCTGTGTGTGAGTGTCTGGCACTTCCTTTTAGGGCTCTCACTGAGGCATCAGGATGAGTCAGCTCGTCCAATCCCATGGAGACTGCCCCCAGCCTGGGGTGGTGACCTGCAGGGAGCTGTTGCTGGACAGCTACTCCTGGCTCAGCCCCACTCTCTGCCCCCTTGACTGTGATGAGGACTGTGGGGTCCAGACATGAAGGTCAAAATGACCTGCAGGCAAGGAGTTCCTGGAGGTCCCCGTGGACACAGCAGGTACAGCACATCATCGACTCAATGCCAAATACAAGGTACATTTATGGAATGGCACAAAAAATGAAAAGATTTAACATATTTGAGAAAAAGTCCAATATGATCTATATTAACATATCAACAGAATCAAATTAGACTATTGAGAAATGAAGTCCCCTTTGACTGTGAACATCCTAGGATAAGAATGTTGATACTTGAAAAAATCAAGCACACAGGAGCCTCCCCATGTGTCGGCTTTGCTTCTTCATTCCTAGAATAACTCTCCCATGCATGCTTTAGACTGTCTTTTAGAGAGAAAATAATTACATATCCTTAGCATTTAACTCATATGAATGACATGACATTTCCCAAAAGTGAAATGTGGCTCAGTATGTGGTATTTAGTCTATAGGGTATTGTAAATCACGACTGGAAAATAACAAATGGTTTTCATCTTGAGGGTTGACTAACTCAATGTCCCTTTTTAGCATTGCCATAAGGTAGAGCTCTTTTGCCGAAAAATAAGTTGTTTTTACTGGGAGCGATGTACTGGTCTGCACCAATTTTACTAACGTTTTAATTGAAAATTTTCTTGTGATTAGTGCAGATTCACATGCAGCTGTGAAAAGGATACAGAAAACCCCTTTGACGCTGCTCATTTTCCCCAAGGATGACGTTTTGCAATGTTGTAATTTCACAACGAGGGTGTTAAGGTTGATGTAATCCATCAGTATTATTCAGATATCCCATTTTACTGATACTCATTTGTGTGTTTCTTAGGCTGTACACAGTGTTCTCACCTGTGTAGGTCTGTGTGTCCACTGCAAGAGTACATGCACCAAATAGCTCCCACACCACAAAGACCCCTTTTGTTGTTGTCCTCATAAATACACCTACTTCCTTCCCCCAACTCCCAGGCAACCACAATCTTTTCTTCATTTCTACAATGTTTTCATTTAAAAGAATGTTATGGCCGGGTGCAGTGGCCACGAGGTCGGGAGTTCAAGACCAGCCTGGCCAATATGGTGAAACCCCATCTCTACTACAAATACAAAAATTAACTGGGTGTGGTGGTGCACACCTATAGTTCCAGCTACTGGAGAGGCTGAGGCAGAAGAATCCCTTGAACCTGGGAAGCGGAGGTTGCAGTGAGCAGAGATTGTGCCACTGCACTCCAGGCTGGGGGACAGAGCAATAATCTGTCTAAAAAAAAAAAAAAAAAAAAAAAAAAAGGAGTGTTATATTATTGAAAAATACAGTTTGTAAGCTTTTGGGATAGGCCTTCCTTCACAAAGCATAATCCCTGGAGATGCAACCAAGGTGTTGCATGTATCAGTAGTTTGTTCCGTATTTCCAAGTAGTATTCCGTGGCAGTCTTAAAGAACAGCTTATCAATTTACTTATTGAAGGTCATGTGGGCTGATTCTAGTTTTAGGTGACTAGAGATAAAGTTACTTTCATCTACAGGTTTTGGTATGAATATGATTTTTATTTTTCTGGGGTAAATGCCAAGGAGTGTAATGGCTGGCTCACATGGCAACTGCATGTTTAGTTTTATAAGAAACTGACAAACAAATTTTCATATGGGTTGTATGATTTATACTCTCACCAGCAATGTGTGTGTATATCCTTGTCAGCATTTGATGGTATTAGTGATTTTTTTTCTCTTAGCCATTCCTATATATATGCAGTGATTTCTCATTGTGATTTTAATTTTCATTTCATTGATGGCCATTGAGTTAAACATCTTTTCATCTTTTTATTTCTCATTTGTACTATATGCTTTTTGGTGAAAAATATCTTCATGACTTTTGCGCATTTTCTAATTAGATTGATTGTATTACTCTGAGTTTTAAGAGCTCTTTGTATGTTCTAGATACTAATCCTTTGTCAAACATGTGGTTTGCAAACATTTTCTCTCAGTGTGTAGCTTGTCTTTACATCCTTTACACATGGGGGTTGACAGAGCAAAATTTTCCATTTAAATGAGGTCCAATTGATTGATTTTTCCTTTAGTGGATAGTGTTACTATGTTGAGTCTGAGAACTCAACCTAGTGACAGACTCCAAAGATCTTATGCTGTATTTGTTTTCTAAAACTTTTATGAATTTACATTTTAAATTTGAGTTTATGGTTCATTTTGAGTGACTTTCTGTATAAGATGTGAGGTTTAGGTTGAGTTTCCTTTTTTTGCCTATGGACATCCGATTGATCCAAGGCCATTGGTTGAAAGGCTGTACTTCCTTCATTGAATTGCTTTTGTACCTTTGTCAAAAATCAACTAAGTATACACAGATATTATGTGTCAATTATAAATAAAATAAAACCTTAAGAAACCAATCAAGGCCAGATACAGTGGGATGTGTCTGCAATCCCAGCACTTTGAGAGACTGCGGCGGGCGGATTGCCTGAGGCCAGGATTTTGAGACCCCCCGGGGAAACATAGCAAGAATCTGAGAACCCGTCTCTACCAAAAAAAAAAAAAAAAAACCAAAAAACAAACAAATGAAAAAAACAGGCGTGGTCGTGGTGTGTGCCTATAGTCCCAGCTACTCAGGAGGCTGAGACTGGAGGATCACTTGAGCCTTGGAGTTCTAGGCTACAGTGAGCTATGATTATACCACTGCACTCCAGGCTGGGTAGCAGAGAAAGATTCCATCTCTTAAAAAAAGTTCAGTGGAACTTACTTTTGTGGGTCTCTTACTGAGTGTACTATTCCATTGCTCTATGTGTCTATCCTTCTGCCACATCCACACTATCATGATCAGTGTAGCTATATAGCAAGCTTTAACACAAGGTATAGCAATTCCTCTCACTTTTTACTACTTGTTCAAGATTGTTTTAGTGATTTTAGGTTCTGTTCTTTTCATATAAATATTAGAATAAGCTGGTTTATATCTACAAATAATTTTTATAGGATTTTGATAGGTTATTATGTGAAGACTATAGATCAATTTGGTGAGAATTGACTCCTTCATATGTTGAGTCTTTTGGTCCATGAACAGTGTGTTTTTACATTTATTTAAGTCTTTGATTTCATTCATCAACATTTTATGATTTTCATTATACAGATCTGTACATGCTTTGTTACATGCGTATCTAAGTATATCATGTAATTTGAAGTGATGGTGAGTGGTATTTTTTTTTTTAATTTTGGTTTCTGTATGTTCCTTGCTATTATATAGATATGTGATTGACTCTAGTGTGTTGATCTTGTGTCCTGTGATGTGCTTAAAACATTTAAAAGTACTAGAAGTTTTTTGTTTTTGTTTTTGTATATTTCTGGAGATTTTCTATGTACACCACTGTGTCATTTGAAATAGGGACAGTTTTATTTCTTTCTTTTCAATCTGTGTGCCTTTTATTTCTTTTTCTTGCCTTATTACACTGGTTAAATCTTTCAGCACTATGTTGAATAAAAGTGATGAGAGTGGATATCTTTGCCTCGTTCCTAATCTCGGTGGAAAGTATTCGTTCTTTCACCATTAAGTATGATGTACACTGTAGTTTTTTTTAATAGATGTTCTTTGACAAGTTGAGATAACTCCTGTTTGTTGATTTTCTGACCCCTGACATAAGTGATGCTTCTGGGGCGTTGGCATTTTCATTTTCTTCTCCTGGGTGGTTTTACACAGTGCTACCCAAATTGTTGAACTTTGTACTAAATCACCAATTGTGTATTTATATTTTCTAAACTTTTATGTATGTGTGCCATATGCCAATATATATTTTTTTAAATAGCTGATAATTTTCCAGAATCAAATTTAACAAAAAGTATGCAAAGAATTCTAAAAGCTACCAAAGAGAAAAAAAATAACAAAGTTGCAAGAATTAATCTCTCATGAACAAGAGTGAACCAAAGATAATGAAAGTCTATTTTTAAGATGCTGGAAAAAGTGTCCTTTTAAGCTAGAATTCTATATTCAGTAAAATTACATTCAAATGTAAGAGCAAATGATGACTTTTAGATCATCAAGAATTCAGAATTTTTATCCTGACAGACTCTCTCTGTGAAAATGAGCAGAAATTATATTTCAGCAAGAAAAAAATAACATGAGGAAGAAATAGAACACAAACAAATAATGAACAATGATGTTACTGAAAGACATTTTTCCTTAAATAAGTTGCTTTTCAGTTTTACAACATAAATCTGGCAATAAAATGCCAGATTATAACATGGGCGAGCAAGAGGTAGGGAGTGATTTCATACTGAGACCGCTGCCTTGTTTGGAAGGATACGGACATTGATTGTTTATTTTTTCAAATATATATGCTAATAAATTATAGGCAACACCAAGGAAAGAAAGAGAATGTATAACCTTCAATCAGTAGTTCAAAACTGAATACGCAATCATGAAAAATAAAAAGTAATGAATTAAAGCTTTTTATTTAATTCTAAAATGTACTCCTTTGTGTATATTTCTGTTTCCTTTCAAAGGATCCAATTATATGAAAACAGTACCTGCTATTGAAACTACTTCACAAGCAATAATTTTCATTATTTTGAATGCAATAGCAAAATTCTTACCTGTTATCTGATTTGCATTTATTGAAATAGCTCTCAAAAGACTCAAAATGAATTTCTGAACATAGTTTCTTTCACAAGTGAAAACTCTAAAATTAACAGGAACTCTACTAAAACTACTAAAGTTTGAATTTCAGAAGTCAAAGAAGAGATCCTTTTGGCTTTTTGCTTTCTCCTGTATTGGTGCTGAAGTTAAGGGAAAGGATTGCAGAGTAAGCTGAACAGGAGCTATTCAAATTGTCTAATGGCAGTGATAATTAATGACCTATCCTGTTATCTTACAAAGCTCATATGGAGAGCAAGTCATATTAATAGCCATATTAACAAATTATAAATGAAAACTTAAATATATTATCATTTGCATAGAGGAACAAAAAATGAGAACATAGGACCTCTTAAAGAAGCTATAATTTTTCTTTATAAATATTGAGAAAAATTGGTGAAACTGAAATATCCTACCACAAGTGGTATGTTAAATGCATTTCTACAAGATAGCCACTTAATGGGATGATTAGGGTATATACATTTTTAACAGTAAAATGTTTTTATAATATAAGTGAAACTAATCACTTTACAAAACAAGATATGTAGAAAAATTCCATTTCTAAAAATATGTACTTTAATACAAAACTATATATCTATATCCATATCTACAGAGAGAGAGGAAAGAAAGCCTGAAGTATGAACATAAATGCGTAAGTATGGTGCTACATTTTTGGTGTTCCATTCTTTAGTTTTTGATTTTCCTAATTTCTAATCCAATTAAGATATATTGCCTGTGCACAAAAAAAACAAACGAAGGAGAGTATCCACTAAAAGAATAGTAAAAAAGACCATGACAACTATCTCTATCCAATCTCTCTTCAAAACACAAAACAAACAAAAAACACACAACTATATAGATCAATAAGAAAAAGAAATGCAACTAAAAAAATTTCCACAAAAATTATAACTAAAAGGTTAGGAAGACTAAAGACTCTAAAGTACTTGCAAGCAAAACATAAACACCAAATTCAGCAGAGCTGTAGCTGAAGCTTTCACTTGCATGCCTTTGGGGCAAACAGGAAGAATCTGATTAAACTCTGTGAAAGAGAGAGGAAGCAAAAGAGAACCTAAGATGGAACAGAAATCACAGCCTGAAGGGCAGTCCTAGATCAGAGAATTGATTTCAGGGAGATTTAAAAGTCCAGGGGGTCTGAGATAATAGCCCCAAACCTGCATTGCTTCTGGAGGAAGGAAGTGGATACAAATATTGAAAAGGAAGATGAGCTCTTTGGGTACTGGGTGATAAAGAACAGTTTAAGAATCTGACAGACAAAAGGGAAAATAGAAAGGACTCATAGTCCATCCCTTCATATGCAGGCGAGAGTTAACTCAGCAGACCTAGGCTGTTCAAACCTTGCACATTCCCCGCCCCTCACAAAAAGACTGTCTAAAGAACTGACCCTTGGCTACATCCTTGGAGATGAGTTCTGAGTCCTAGGAATATTCTGCCTGATAAGTGATTTGGCATGCCTGAGGCCTTGTGCCACACTGTGTAAGTTTGATCAGGTATTTTATGCTTTCAGTGGTTGCCTGTTTTTGCTCTGTGGCTTACCGTGGTTGCCTGTTTTTGTTCTGGGGGCTGGAGTCTGGGCAGCAGAGTTAGGTAATGCAGTTGCTGCATGGCTACATAACTAACCTCGAATAACAACCCTGGACTCAAGGCGCAGGTGCATCTCCCTGGTCAGCACACTTTGTACCCTTTGTCACACATCATTGATGGAATAGTTAGTGGTGCTAGGATTCCTTTACTGGAAAGGACACCTGGAAGCTTGCACTTGATTTCTCTTGGACTTTTCCCCACGCACCTTTTCCCAGTGTTAATTTTAAGCTGTATTTCTGCTTTATTAAACTGTAACAAACACGTAGCTAGACTAAGAAGAGAAAGATGATAAATAAATGAAATCAGAAATAAAAGAGAAGAAAATATAACTGATATCACAGAAATACAAAGATCATAAGAAACAACTAAGAACAATTACATGCCTGAAAACAGGTAACATAGAAAAAAGAAATACATTTCTGAATGCATACAACCACCAAGATTATACCATAAAGAAATAGAATATCTGAACAGAATAATAATGAGTAAAAAGACTGAATCAGTAATAAAAAGTCTCCAAAAAAAAAAAAAAAACCCCAGACCTGATGAGTTTACTGCTGAATTCTACCAAACATTTAGAAAGAATACCAATCTTTCTCAAACTCTTCCAAAAAATCAATAAGGGAATAATGTCAAACTCTTTTTACAAGTCCAGCATTACCCTGATATCAAAGCCAGACAAGAGCATTACAAAAAAATAAAATTATAGGTCAATATCCTTGATGAACATAGATGCAAAAATCCTCAAAAACAAAATGCCAGCAACCTGAATTCAACAACATATTAAAAAGATAATTCACTGTGATCAAGTGGGTCCATCCCAAGGATGGTTCAATATATGCAAATAAATATCATACATCATATTAACAAAATCCAGGATAAAAACCATATGATCATCTCATTACATGCATAAGAAGCATTTGACAAAAATCAACATGCTTTCAGGATAAAAACTGTCAACAAATTAAGAATAAAAGGAATGTGCTTCAACATAATAAGGGCCATATATAATAAGCCAACAGCTTATATTCAATGGTAAAAAGTTGACGCCCTTTAAGATACACCACAAAAGAATGCCTACTTTCATGACTTTTATTCAACATAGCATTGGAAGTTTTTGGCAGAGCAATTAGGCAAGAGAAAGAAATAAAAGGCATCCAAATAGAAAAGGAAGAAGGGAAACTGTCACTGCTGACAACATAATCTTTTATTTAGAGAGCCCTAAAGAGTCCCCCAAAAAACTGTCAGAACTAATAAAAATGCAGTAAAGTTGCAGGATATAAATTCAACACACAAAAATCAATAATGTTTCTATATACTAAGAACAAATGATCTGAAAAGATAATAAAGAGAACAATCCCATTTATAATAGCTGCAAATAAAATAAAATAGTTATGAATAAATTTAACCAAGAAGCTTGTTATAAGTAAATTTTTTTGTTGCCACAAAAGAAGTAGCACTCGAATATAAATTTCCTCAGCAAGGCAATTTACTGCTATAGAAGGGTGCAGCTCACAGATGGAACAATGGTAAGTGCACACCTGGACAAGGAGGGGAAGGGGTACTTATACCTGGCGGAGGTCGCCCCTACTGCTGTGTCATTCTCTGAGTGGCTAGGGTTAGACTGCACAGTCTAGTCTAATTCCAATTGGCTATTTTAAAGGGAGCAGGGGTACCAGCTGGAGGGGGAGGGGTGGGTAGTTTCGCAGGAAGGACGGTTATGGGCAGGTCAGAGCAGGTAAGCAGGGGTCAAAGCAGGTGACCGGAGCAGGTGACCCAGATGAGTCAGGACAGGGCAGGGGACCAGGGGAACAGATGTGAACTACTGATTAGAACTGGTGGGAAAGGTTGTTTACTGAAACTACAAGGAAGTTAAACTTTAAAATAGAGAATTAAAGAATAAGAGAGCTGAACATACTGACACGCTGATTCTTTGAAGAGAAACTTGGGGTTCACTATATCTAACAAGGTGAAAGGCCAGTATATTGAAAAGTATAAAACATTAATTGAAGAAATTGAAGAAGACACAAATAAATGCAAAGTATTCCATGTTCATGTATTGCAAGAATTAGTATTGCTTGTCTATAATATCCAAAGTAATCTACAGAGTTAACGCAATCCCCATGAAAATTCCAATGTAACTTTTCATAGAAATAAAAAAAAATCCTACAATCTGTAGGGAACCACAAAAAACCCTGATAGCCAAGATCATCTTGAGCAAAAAGAACAAGCTGGAGGTATCACACTACCTGATTTAAAACTGTACTACACAGTGATAGTAATCGAAAGAACATGGTACTGGCATAAAAACAGACACATCAGCCAATGGAACAGAATAGAGGGCCCAGAAATGAACCCATACTTGTAAAGTCAATTGATTTTCCACAAAGGTGCCAAGAATATATGATAGAAAAAGAACGGTCTCTGCAATAATGGTATTGGGGAAAACTGCATATTTATATGTAGAAGAATGGAATTGGATCTTCATCTCGTATCCTATATTTGAATAACTCAAAATGGATTAAAGACTTAACATAAATACCTGAAACTGTAAAACCACAGAAAGAAAACATGAAGGAAAGTCTATACAACGTTGGTCTGTGCAATGAGTTTTTAGATATAACCTCAAAAGTACAGATAGCAAAAGCAAAAAATAGACAAATGAGATTACATCAAAACAAAAAGATTCTGTACAACAAAGAACACAGAGTGAAGAGATCATCTATGAATTTGAAGAAAATATTTGTAAGCCATTCATCTCATAAAAATATCCAAACATATAAAGAACGCAAACAACTGTGTAGAAAGAAAAAAAAATTTTTTTAAATGGGCAAGTGATTTGAATAGATTTTTCTCAAAAGAAGACATATAAATGGCCAACAGATGTATTTAAAAATGCTCAATATCGTTAATTATTAGGGAAATGCAAATAAATATGACAATGAGAAATTTCCTCACACTTGTCAGAATGGCTATTATCCAAAAGACAAAAGATAACGAACGTTGACAAGGCTGTGGAGAAAAAGGAGCTCTTGGACACTGTTGATAGAATGTAAAGTAGTATAGCCGTTACTGAAAACAGTATGGAATTTAGCTCCCCAAAATAAAACTAGAACTACTATATGATCCAGCAATCCCTCTTTTAGGTGTTCAACCAGAAGATTTGAAATCATGGAAAAACTAACCCATAATGATTAACTGTAAGACATATCTTAAAATGTTCAGAATTTAAAATGAAGAAAAAAAAAGAAATCTCAGGGCCTCCAGGAAGAAGACCCAATAACCTACAAATACATAAGAGGTGGGTGCCAGGCATTCCAAAAGCAACACACAACTCAAGGCAATAAAGGTGAAGCATTTTTAAGACATCCCAGAAAATCGAGTGTGAACAAATGATTTATATCCAGTCAAGCTGTCTTTTAAACAGTAAGGTTGCAGAAAAAGGGTTTTAAATCGGTAGGTGCTCAGAGAATACTGAGCTCATGAACCCCTCTCCAAGGAGCCGAGTTCATCCAGCCACAGCATGGCTGAAGAAACTCGTCAAAAGGACTGTTAACTATGAGATGTTTAAAGGGTGCTCTGTTCATCTTTGTGCCCCCAGCCCTGAGATTAGCACCTGGACGGGGCAGTCAATCCCACTTTTACCATACAACAGAGGTTTTTAAGAGGAAGAAAAGAAATCTGCAAAACCTCCTACATGTGGGATTTCACTAGACTTAGCTGTTGGGCATGAGAAGACCTCACTATTGGAGAAATAAGTAAAAGAAGAAGATAGGAGATGAATTCAGAGGAACTAACCTAACCATGGAGCAGTTACTGTGAGCAGTGTAGGGGGCAGGCAGTGCTGGGTCCAAGCCAGTGCCAAGGCTCCTTGGCAGCTAAAATATCAGGAGAAAGAAGAATCCAATTCAGGCAACAGTTGGTCCACATTCTTAAAGGCAAGGTCAGCTGCAGCTGAGAGCTACTTCTCCTTCAAATAGACAGGGGCTTTCCCCTTTGCTAGAGAGCCCACAACTCACTGCTGCACCCCTAATATAAGGCTACATGCCAGCATGTGTGTGTCATCCTTCTTTCCCGGTTCTTCTGACGCTTCCCTAATGTGAGTTCTCTTTCTGGCATCTATATGTGCTTGAGAAAAGACTTCAAAACCCTTACTAAAATGTAGAATGTTCCGTTTGTACGGTGCTAGTAGCAGGCTTACCCCTACATCAATGTGCTGAGATTTCATATGGCTTTTAAAGCATTGATACGGTGTATAACTGAAGTCAAAGACTCAAAACATTCTTAGAGATTAAAATTTAGTTCTGCTATATTTCCGGGAATTGTAAAGCAGTTCATTCAGTTAAAAAAAAAAAAACCTGATAAAGCATAGCTCTTGAAGTTCATCCAAAGCTTTTGACACTTCTAGTTCCGTTTTTAGAGGTATCACTATCATCAATATATATGAATTCTTTCACACCTTTCTCTAAACACATGCACACACTCACATATGCATATATAGTGTGTGTGGATATATGTATATAGTATGTGTATATCCCCTCTGAAAATATATGGTATAACATCCATATGCATACATTTTACTAACACAATGTTGAACAAAAACCTCATTAAAAAAAAAGTACATGAAGTTCAAAGCACAGGCAGAATTAAATATTTAGGGATACATGCTTAGGCAGTAAAACAAAAAGGAACAAGAAAGTCATTACAAGAAAATCAATATAGCAGTTAACTTTTAGGAGAAATAGGTGAGGGGTCAGTGGGGGGTGGAGAGGTAATTAGTAGTAAACTTTGTGGTTTCCAGGTTGGTGCCAATATTCTATTCCATGACCTGGGAAGTGTTCCCACAGGTGCGGACTTTGTGATAATTCGTACAATGGCTACCTTTATTTTGAGCACTTTACTGTGTAAAAGCGTCGGTAAGAATGGTGCAATTGTAAAGAGGCCTGCTAACAAAAAGCAGGCAGGATAATCCCTTTCTTTCTCGGACACGCCCGTCCTCACTGGCAGACACCGGGCAGATGGCCAGGAAGTCCTGGGAAAGGGATCCTGCCACAAGTGCCCAGCCCAGGAAGCCTTGCCTCCCATCCAGTGGCAGGCCTAAGACTTCCCTCCCCCAAGGAGAGACACCAGGTGGCCAGGAAGTGCTGGCACAGAAATTTCAGCCACAACAGTCACCCAAGAGAGCCTCCGAAAAGCCTCTGTCTCCCGGCCTGAGCCTCCACTCCCTCGCACAAAAACACTGGGTGGTGAGCAGCACTGCAAGGGGAATCCCACTAGAGAAAGTGGCCTAAGAAGTCATTTCTTCCAGAGACTCCCTTCCCCTCCTAGAGGTACCAAGAAGTCCTGCACGGGGAGGACTCTCTGTGACTTCAGGAAGCCCCAAGGTAGCCCATGGGAGCCACAGCAGCACCACATAAACCAAGCCAACTGGAATAGGACTGGAAAGGCTTTGAAAATGTTACTTTCTCTGGAGCCACAGCCCACAAAAATACGCCATGACTTCTGTACTGAACAGTGACACTGCCTGCTAATGAAGAAGCTAAGATAGCATCTACAGTCTCAAAATGTAAGATCTCAAATGACGGGACACAACTGAGATCACTTGTCATGCCAAAAGTCAGGAAATTCACAACCAGAATAAGAAGACAATCAGCTGATATCAGCAACAAGATGACTTAGAAGCTGGAATTATCCGGCAAGGAATTTAAAGTAGCCATCATAAAATGCTTCAATAAGCAATTACGAAATTATCTTGAGGCAAATTTTAAAAATAAGAATTTGTCAGCAGAGAAATAGAAGTTATAAAAAAGAACCAAGTGGCAATTATAGAACTGAAGAATTCAGTAACAATTTTATTTAAGCTGGCAGATGTGCTCAAAAGTAGACTGAAGATGACAGAGTAAAATCAGTATATTTGAAGAAAGATCAAAATAGTCACTCAATCTGAACAAAAGAAAGACTGGAAAAAAGTGTGTAGAGCCTCTGGGATTGTGGGATAACAAAAATCCCAGCATTTGTTTCATTGGAATCGCAAAAGAAAAAAACAAGAGTGGAACTGAAAGAATCTTTAAAGAAATAATAGCTGAGAACTCCCCAAATTTGGTAAAAGACATAAACCTAGAAACTCAAGAAGCTTGGAGAATCCCAAATAGGGTAAATCTAATGAAAGCTGTATAAAAACACATCATAATTTAGACTTTGGCTCATTTTTAATTCAATTGTGTTCTTACTGTTGAATTTTGAGGATATTTTGTTTATTCTGAATATAAGTCCTTTGTCAGATGTGTGATTAGCAAACACATAAGTGTGTGCCTTGTCTTATTCTCTTAACAGTATCTTTGGCAGTGGAAAAGTTTTTTTTTTTTTTTTTTTTCACTTTTATTCTACGTTCAGGAGTACATGTGCAGGTTTGTTATGCAGGTAAATTCGTGTCACGGGGTTTGTTATACAGATTATTTTGTCACCCAGGTACTAAGCCTAGTACTCATTAGCTATTTTCTCTGCTCTTCTCCCTTCTCCCACCCTCCACCCTCCTCACTAGACCCCATTGTCTGTATTTGCCCTCTTGTGTCCATGCGTTCTCAACATTTAGCTCCCACTTATGAGTGAGAACATGTGATATTTGCTTTTCTGTTCCTGCCTTAGTTTGCTGAGAATAACGACCTCCAGCTCCATCCATGTTTCTGCAAAAGATATGATCTTATTCTTTTTTATGGCAGTGTAGTATTATATGGTGTATATGTACAAAATTTTCTTTATCCTGTCCATTATTGATGGACATTTAGGCTGATTCCATGTTTTGGCTATTGTAAATAGTCTTTGTGACAGAAGGATTCCTCTGGGTATGCACCTACTAATGGAATGCTGGATTGAATGGTAGTCCTGGTTTTAGCTCTTTGAGGAATCTACTGCTTCCCACACTAGCTGAACTAATTTACACTCCCATAAACAGTGTATAAGCCTTCCCTTTTCTCCACCACCTGGACAGGTTTTTAATTTTGGTAAAGTCTAATTGATCCATTTTTTCTTTCATGGATTATGCATTTGTCTTATCTAGAAACTTGTCACCAAACACAAGGTCATACTTATTTTCTCCTGTATTTTCTTCTATAAATTTCGCAGTTTTGCATTTTAATTTAGGTCTATAATCCATTTTGGGTGATTTTTGTGTAAGGTATAGGGTCTATGTCAGGCCTTTTTTTTGGTATATGGACATTCAATTTCCCTAATGCCATTTGTGGAAAATGCTGTCCTTGCCATTGAAGCGCTTTAGCACCTTTCTAAAAAAAACCTGTCAACTGAATTTATGTAGGTCTGTTTGCACAGGCTCCCTGTTACATTCCATTGATAAATATGTCTATTTTTTTAATCAATACAATGCTGTCTTTATTACTGTGGCTTTAAATGTTGAAATCGAGTAATGTGAATCCTCCAACTTTCTTCCTTTCTTTAAACATTGTGTTGGTTATTCAATTTATGAAGAGATGTGGGATACTCAGGTGATCTACTTCTGTGCCAGCCTGGTGGTTTGCATCTTTTAAGAGGGAAGTGGTCCCTTTTATCTAAATTATCAAATTTATGGGATGAGAGTTGTTGGTAGCTTTTAATTATTATTCTTTTAATCACTGGAATCAGTAGTAATTGGTAATTCATGCCTTCTCTTTTTTCCTTCTTGATTAGTTCAGGTAAAGAACTGTCAATTTTACTGATCTTTTCCAACAACCATCGTTTAGTTTCATGGAGTTTCCCAATTGCTTGTGTTTTCAAGTTTATTGAGTTTTAACTCTAACATTTATTATGTAGTTCCGTTAGCTTGTTTTAGGTTTAATTTGATGTTTTTTGTCTCTTCTTACTAAAGTAGAAGCTCAGATTATTTATTTTACATCTCACTTCTTTTCTAATATATGCACTTAATGCTACAAATCTCTTCTAATCATGGTCTAAGCTGCATTTTATCAACTTTGATAAGCCACATTTTCATTTTCATTTAGTTTAAAATATTTTAAAAATTTTATCTTGATACCCCTTTGACTCATGGGTTGCTTAACTTCCTAAAATTTGGGAATTTTCCAGATATCGTTCTGGTGTTAATTTCAAGTTTAATTCTATTGAGTTCTTAGATTGTACTTTGTATGATTTCTATTCTTTTTAATGAATTAAGGTGTGTTATAAAATCAGAGTATGGTCCATCTTGGTGAATGTCCTATGTGCACTTATAAAGAATATGTATACTGCTGATGTTGAACGAAGTTTCTATAAATGTCCGTTAGATCAAACTTATGATAGTACTGTTCAGGTCATCTACATCCTTACTCATTTTCTGCTTTCTTGATTTATCAGTGACTGAAGTCTCCAACTATAATTGTGAAATTGTCTGTTTTTCTTTTTAGTTGTACAAGTTTTTGCCTCATGTATTTTGGTACTTGTTTTTAGGTGCATATACTTTAGGATTTTTATGTGTTCTTGGAGAATTGATCCCATTTGTGATTGTGTAATGTCACTCTTCATCCCTGATAATCTTCATTGTTCTAAACTCAGCTGTGTCTTGAAGTAATATAACTATTCTAGCTTTCTCTTGATTAGTGTCGGCATAGTATATGTTCCTCAGTTCACTTACTTGTAATCTGTTTGAGTTTTACATTTAATATGAGTTTTCTTAAGCAGCATACAGTTGGGTCTTTTTTATATATCCAATCTGACAATTTCTGTCCTTTACCTGGTATATTTTGACCATTAACATTTAAAGTAGTAAGGAATATAGTTGTATTAAAACCTGATTAATCTTAGTAATTGTTTTCTATTATATTGTTCTTTTTTCTTCTCACTATGTTTCTGCCTTTAGAGGTTTAAATTGCATATTTCATATAGTTTCATTTTACCTCCTTTCTTTATACATCATTTATACTTTCTAAGTTTTTTCTAGTGATTGTTCTAGGGCTTACTGTATACATTTTAAAATAATTAAGTCCACCTTCGAATAGTATTATTTCAAGTGTAGTGCTAGTACCTTATAAGAGCATTCCCAATTTCTCTTCCATCCCTTATGAAGTTATTCATTTCACTTATTTATATGCTGTCAACATTAACATGTTAGTATTATTGCCTCAAACAGGCAGTTATCTTCTAGCTCAATTAAGAATAGAAAAATAATTTATTTTACCTTCATTCCTTTTGATACTTTCTCTCTTTTATGAGAACAAGTTTCTGACCTATATCATTTTCCTTCTGCCTGCAGACACTTTAACATCTCTTGTATGGTAGGTCTACTGTATGAACTGGTTTAGATTTTCTGTGATGAGAAATATTTTTCCTTCACTTTTAATAAAAAATAAGATATAAAATTTATTGAATATCAAATCTTATGTTGGCAGCATTTTTATTTTCTTAAATATTTTACTCTATTCTTTCTTGGATGGTGTCTGCTGCTATTTGTATCCTTGTTTCTCTGTAGATATGTTGTGGTGTCCCTTTGTCTTCCTTCAAAAGTTCATCTATTTCTTTATGGTTTGAAAATGAGTTTTCTAGTTTTTGTGTTTTTTTCCTAGTTTTTTTTTTTTTTTTTTTAATTTATACTCTGCTTGTTATTCTGTGAGCTTTCTGAATCTGTGATGTGCTATCTGTCATTGATTTTAAACTCCTTGGTCATAATTTTTTCAAACATTCCTTCTGCCCCATTCTCTTTCTGCTCCTTCTGGTGCTCCAAAAATGTACAGGCTACACCATTTCTTATTGTGCCACAGTGCTGGGAAGTTCTCTTCTGTTATTTGTGTTTATGTGTGTATGTTTCCATTTGTGAACTTTCTATAGACCTACCTTCAAGTTCACTGATTTTTTTCTTCAGCTGTGTTGAGTCCACAGATGAGCCTGTCAAAGTTATTTTTCATTTCTATTATTTTTGATTCCTCATATTTCTTTTTGATTTCTATAGCTTCCATCTTTCTGCCACCATTCCTATCTGGTCTTTTATGTTATTTACTTTTTCCATTAGTACCTTTACCATATTAGTCCTTGTCTTAGTTCATTTATTGTTGCTATAAAGAAATAGCTGAGGTTGGGTAATTTATAAAGAGGCCTGTTTGGCCCGCAGTTTTGCAGGCTGGACAAGAAGCGTGGCACCAGTATCTACTTCTGGTGAGGCCTCAGGCTGCTTCCACTCATGGTGGAAGGCAAATAGGAACTGGTCTATCTGGTGTGGGAGGGAGAGGTGCTAGGCTATTTTTTTAATTTTTCATTTTTGTGGATACATAGTAGGTGTATATATTTATGGGGTACCTGAGATATTTTGATATAAGCATATAGTGTGTAATAATCACATCAGGGTAAATGGGTTATCCAGTACCTGAAGCATTTATCCTTTGTGTTACAAACAATCAAATTATACTTTTTTAGTTATTTTAAAATGTACTACTTATTATTGACCATAGTCACCCCATTGTGCTAGTAAATACTAGATCTTATTCTAACTATATTTTTATACCCATTAACTATCCCCACTTCCCCCACCACCACTTCCCCCAACTCCACTATCCTTTCCAGCCTCTGGTAATCATCCTTCTACACTCTGTCCCCATGAATTCAATTGTTTGAATTTTTAGCTCCCACAAATGAGAACATGTGAAGTTTGTCTTTCTGTACATGGCTTATTTCACTGAACATAATGACCTCCAGTTGCATCCACGTTGTTGTAAATGACAGAATCTCATTCCTTTTTATGACTGAATAGCACTCCATTGTGCATATATATATATATCACATTTTCTTTATCCATTCATCTGTTGATGGACACTTAGGTTGCTTTAAGTCCTGGCTATACTAAATAGTGCTGCCATGAGCATTGGAATACAGATATCTCTTCGATGGATTGATTTCCCTTCTTTAGATTACATACCTAGCAATGGGATGGCTGGATCATATGGTAGCTCTATTTTGTTTGTTTTGTTTTGTTTTGTTTTGAGGGCCAGGGCATTTTTAACAACAAATTCTTGAGAGAACTCACTCAACCCACCCATCATCAAAGAAAGCACTAATCCATTCATGAGGGATCCACTTCTATGGTCCAAACCCTTCCCACTTGGCTACACCTACAGTGTCGGGGATCAAGTTTCAACATGAGATTTGGTGGGCACAAACCCTGTCCCAACTATAGCAGTCATAGCAATGTTAAATTCCTTGTCTTATCAGACATCTGTGTCCTATCTGAGCCTTGTTCTGATAATTACTTTGTGCCATCAGACTGTTCATTCTTGCCTATTGGCATAGCTTTTAATATTTATGGAAAACGCCCATGTTTTATAGCAGTTCCTGAGATGAATGCCTTTAGTGTGTAATTTGAATATCTGCTGGGCTGTGTTTAATGTCTAATGTAGGTACAGTAGCAGAGGCTTCCGCTATTCTAGTGGGCTTGCTTTTTTAATTTTCTTGGGTTTGGGGCTTCTCTTTGTACTGCTCCTTAGAGACTGTGTTTCTTGCTGTTGTTTAAACTGCAATCCACTGTTATTAATGGAGGATTGTTGGTTTGGTGGTATTAAGCGAGGGAGAAAGGCATCCTCTAATTTTGTGATTACATGTCAGTCTTTTAGTGGGCCTGTGACTCAGGGAGGTGGCCCTCACAAGTGTCTTAGGAGTGGCCCTCAAGGTGCTTAGCCTTTATTCTCGCTGGCCCTGGTCTCTGTCCTGGCTCCAGCGTTCCCAGGCTATTTTCTGTATGCCCTCTCCTCTACTGACTATGGCTTTTCTTCCCTTTGGTGTGACAATAGGGGTGGAGCAGCCTGGATGGGGCAGAAGTTCCTTCCCCCAGCGCAAACAAGGTTTCAGAATTGCCATTTGTCTGTGGCAGGACCTGGGAGGGTTCAGGATGGCTGGTCCTGCCACCCAATGTCAGGTCATTTTGGGAGCTCTCTTGGGTCCTCCTGTGAACACCTGGTGAGTTCCTACAGGAAAAGCCTGGAGAAGTGGAGGAGCTCCCTGCTGACTGCCGGCCCCATGAGCTCCTCAGCCTCTGGGAAATCATCTGAACTGTTCAGTGTTCCTACTTGCGTCTGGCGTCTGCTGCCTTCTGCTCCAGGTGAGCAGCTTGAGTGCTGTGTCTCTCGGGGTGTGCCTGAGTCTCCTGATTTTGCAGTGGTGATTTTTCTTGTGACCTCAGTGCTTTACATGGTTGAGCAAAAGTTGGAAGGCCTCCCTTGGTTTCTGTGACACTCTGCTGGCTTTCTTCCAACCACTTATTTTTCAACCAATCCTTCTTTTGCCTTATCTTTCTTGGTGCCATGTGAAGACTGGTGTTCCTCAGGGTTCTGCCTTTGAATCTTGTCAGTATGAGAAAGCATTTACTTTGTGCAACATATTCACCCCCATGACTTAATCCATAACTCACTGCAAAAAAATTCCAGATTTATCTCACTAACTCTGTCCTCCTTCCTTAGTTTTAGACAGTGTTTTAGAGTCACCTCAACCTCTTACAAACCTTTTGAGCATCATACCTTAAACTGAGGTTGTAATGTTATCCTCTCTCTCCTCAGTCCCCACATACTTCTTCCCTTAGCACCACCATCTCCCACTCAGGTACCAACTCGACCTGTGAGTCAGCCTTCCTCTGTGATCCCACATATCATGTCAGTTGCTATGTTCCAATCCATCACCACTAATACTTTCTCCAGTTTCAACCCTCAATATGATTTTTCCTCGTGCCAAAGTAGTAATCCTCTAAAATGCTTTTCTCACTTGTCAATCACTTCTGGATAGGCTCTGCAGTTATTTCACAATTGTACAAATTAGATAGTGCTCTTCCCCCTCGTAGTATTTTTCAGGACTTTTTCTGAGACAGAGTCTCGCTTTGTCGCCCAGGCTGGAGTGCAGTGGTGTGATCTCAGCTCACTGCAACCTGGTTGCTTTTAAGAAAACTTCTTTCACAAAGCTCTTTGTTATCTGGTCCCACTTTTCTCTTCTGCCCCAAACACAGCCTCATGTGCCTCTTCAGCCTGAGTCTCATCAAGCCTCCTGAGCAGGTGGTGTTTGTTCAGGCATGTCACCTGCTCCATCCTCATCTGGAAGGCACCTCTGCCTGGGGTCCTGGCTACCACTACCAGTCCCTCAAGATTTAGCTCTCAGGTGGTCTCTTTAGGAATAGCTGCATTGGTATTGGGTTAGGAGTGCCCCTTCTGCCCATAAATCACATGGGTGTTGTTCTCATTGATGCCCTTGGTAATCTTTGAGCATATGGAGGACGGGGCTATGTCTGCTGGGCTCATGGTACGTGCTCAGTGAATATTTGTAGACTGCATGGAGGGATAAATGGGGAAACAGCACCCTAGAAAGCTTGCTTTTTTCCTAACCTAAATCCCCAGGAAGCAGCCCTGGAGTGAGGCTGTGATGACAACATGCCTGGGGCCTGCCACTGGCTCTGTTGGGCATGTGGCCTGATGCCTTGGAGGTGGTCACAGCCCCCCAGCTTCCTGCACAGCCTGCGGTGGTGCAGCATAGACGAAGACCAGGCACATCAGTCTGCTTTCCCTCCGTCTGTCACTGCCATCTACTTCACTGCTGTTTGCCACATCTGTGACCCCAGAATGATGGTGGTAACAGATTGCACAGCCTTCCTTTTGATCCAGAAAAGAAGAGGATATATCCACAGAGCATTAATCCTTTTAAGTGGGACATCTGAAAAATGTCACCTGAAACGTGGACAAAGGAGAAATACTTTAATCTGCATGTGCTTATTACTTCTCGGAGCCATGTTAACTAAGTTTTGCCAGAATGCCAGATTCCTTTACAAATAATAACTGTGGTCTAAATACTACAAGAGGGACATGTGCCAGAAAAAATGCTTGAGCTTCAGGAACTGATTACCTTTACGTAACAATGATTATGTAGAAGGTTGTGTGATCCGAGCACACGTGGAGAGAGAAGTGGCTAAGGACAGGCCTTGTGAGGAGCGTGGCCAGGTGCTGTACCAGCTGCACATACAGGAAAGTGCCATTCATTTGTGTGCATGATTTTGCTCTATTTCTTGAAAGCAGGGTGGACCGCAGGTACTGTACAATATAGTTGCTATTAAGAATAGCATAGATACAGGATTTCTATTGGGATTTTATTCCTATTCCTATCATCACTAGTTATACGATAGAACAAGTAGGTACTGTTATCTCCATTTTACAGGTAACTGAGGCTTGGGGACATTAATGTGTCCGATCTGGTGTCTGAGTACCCACAGTTCCAGGATGCCACAGCTGAGGAGGAGGGACAGTTTGAGGAGTGTGCTGAGGAGGAGGTGGCCTAGATCCTTCCTTTACGGGGTAAAGAGTGGAGGCAGTGTGGATTCTTTACTTAGTGTGTTCAGATAACCATGTGTCACTGCGCACTTGTTCGCTGTGTTTCCACATCACATCCTGTTGCATTTTAAAGCATTTTCATAGTATGTGGCTTTACTTAATAAAGCATTTATCTTGTTTTATTTTACTTTTTGAGACAGAGTCTCACTGTCACTCAGGCTGGAGCACAGTGGCGCCATCTTGCTCACTGCAACCTCCGCCTCCCAGGTTCAAGTGATTCTCCCACCTCAGCCTCCCCAGCAGCTGGGATTACAGGCATGTACCACCACACCCAGCCAATATTTGAATTTTTAGTAGAGACGGGGTTTCACCATGTCGGTTACCTCAGCTGACCCGCCCGCCTCAGTCTCCCAAAGTGCTGGGATTACAGGCGTGAGCCACTGCGCCCAGCTAACGCATTCTTACAGAAAAAAAAAATGTCCCTGAGACTCAGTTACCTGTAAAACGGAGACAATAATACCTACCCCCTACAGTTGTTGCAGGATTAAATAGGGATATCGCCAGCGAAGTTCTTAGAACACAGCCTATGCTGATTATGCACCTAATACATGTTAACTCTCATCATCATAATCATCTTTGCTCTTTTTACAACACAAAACAGTCCTGGAAACTTGGGGACATGAAACAATCCCGGTTTGGCTCCTCTATATAGGTCTGCACTGTAAGCTGAATATTGTTCAGCATAATGTGGCCTATCTTTACATGCAGTCTCGGAGTTTCGCCTGGGTATCCTGCTGTTGTTCCTAAGTTATATATTCTCCATGAATGCATACCAACCTAAGGGAAAACTGTGGCTCCTTTCATTTATTCTAGGGCCACCTACCGCCACACATTTTCTATTATCCGTGACGTTGCCAAATCTTTTTCTTCTTATAGGATTAACATTTAGAAAAAGCTGGCACTCCAGTTTTTGATACCATACTTTCTAGGACAAGTACATGCTTGGTCCACGTAGCTTTTTGTGGACATTAATTTTAGACATTCTCATTGAAGCAGGAGCTGTCTCAAAGACTTTCCAGCCTCTGCTGCATGGCACGGTCTAAGGCCAGATGAAAACGTCAGACAGGATGCATCACTGTTTCATTCTTTGTGGAAGGATGGCCCTGTTCTCTTTTGAACATATTGATTAATTAAGAAACAGAATAAATCCTGTTTTAAAACCTGGTGAGACTATTTCTAGTGGGTTTTGGATATAACCATAGTCCCTTAAGTTAAGTCCAAGCAGTACTTCTCAAAAGGCTAATCTTCCTACGGAGGTTGACACTTGTCTATCTTACGAAATCTAGGGCCTGGTGCAGTGTCTCACGCCTGTAATCCCAGCACTTTGGGAGGCCGAGGTGGGTGGATCACAAGGTCAGGAGTTCGAGACCAGCCTTGCCAATATGGTAAAACTCTTTCTTTACTAAAATATATATATATATATATATAGCCGGGCATGGTGGCGCATGCCTGTAATACCCCAGCTACTCAGGAGGCTGAGAAAGGAGAATTGCATGAACCTGGGAGGCAGAGGTTGTGGTGAGCCGAGATCATGCCACTGCACTCTAGCCTGGCTGACAGAGCAAGACTCCAACGCAAAAAAAAAAAAAGAACAGAAATCTGATTGACAGTTTCCAGGTCAACTCTCCTGGGTATTAATAGTGTAGAATAGAGCATAGAGGGTGCTGGGTAAGGGTACTCCACTTTTCTCTGTATTTTGATGCATGCTGGCAAGTCTTTTTTAGGTGAATCAGAACCAATCAGTCTTTTTAGAGTGTCTTTTGACAAGGCTGCAATTCAAAGTGCGCAGGCCTGTAATGTATGTGGAAGCTCCTGTTATGAGGGCTGTCAATCAATCCTGTTATTGGATAGCTTATATGTTGGAAAGATTGGGTTTTAGTTGAGAGTCTTATCCAGTCAGATAGTTACTGCATTTACTGACATTTTAGTGGTTACAGTAAAAGGCAGTTCCATGGATTTTTGAATTGAAAAAAATTATATATATATATACACACACATAAACATATTTGCAATAAAAGCAAGAATAATTGCTGTAGGTTCCCAGAAATACACTTTCTGAATTAACTTTTAAAAATAAAATTATATTAAGGAATTCTGATTGAGTAACTGAAAAGTCCTGATATAAGCAGAACATAACTCTAAATCAAACTTGATTTATAGTTGATAATAGAAACCAATAAATATGCTAGGAACGGAGATGTGCTGAGAGAGCAGTTCAGTCTCCTTTTTTTTCCTTCCTCAAGGTAGCTCATTTGATGGTGCTATTTTCAGAACGACATTCTGCTTACAGCCGAGGAACTGGGATGAACTAAGATATGGTGTGCGTGATACCCTGGCCTTCACTTCATCACCTTCTTGCTATTGACAACCTTATCTTCTCCATGGAAGGTAATTACTTGTCAGAAAATGCCTAGTTCCTGGTCTCTGTAGATATACTAATGGAAGGGATTATGACTGTGGTATGCTCATGAAAAATTGGCAAGGGCTTTTGGGTGTTAAAATTTAATCTCTTGATTCATTTAGTTGCAGAAAAGCTAAATGTACTATTCCTGGGTGCACATTAGAATCACCAGGGGATCTTTGAGAAAATATGCAGACTTCTCCCCACTTTGGACATTCTGATACAGTGAGGGCCCAGGAATAAGCATTTTTAGAGTTTCCAGGAGATTCTATTGCAGGGTCGTTGGTTGAGAATTTTTGCTAACTGCGAAAAGACGTGTATAACAGTTTTTATTGACACTCTCCTAATTCCTATTCTTTGGTCCTATATAGCTCTGGAGTCTGACGGTTTTAAAATGATTAAGCATAGACACTGCTATAGGACTATGGTACAAAATTGTAGTCTGTAAGATGTGCTAAGTCTAAATAGCCTTGAGGAATTATCTTAGAAATAATGTTCTACCAGAACTGAGATGTACTGCCATGGTTACCAATGCTAACGATAAAAGAGTAAATCATCTGTTTTCTTAGGGACAGGTGACTTTCCATTAAAATGCCTGGCATTCTTACTACTTATCTCAAAATAGATGTAACTGTGTAATATTCTGAGATTCAGATAGAATTGCATTTCCCAGGCTACTAAGAAACATCTCAAATTCAGAGATCCATTTCAGAACATTTGGCAAGTTAAATACATCCTTGCCAGTCCCATTGCAAAATAAATTTTATGCCTGAAAACAATGTGTTTGGATTAACACTGTCACGTCTGTTCTCAAATGTCTTTGCATGAGTGTGACCACTGAGAACGGTTAGGGTCAGGTTCAGCACCTGGCAGGCTACTCAGTGACTGCATGGCAGGAGATGGGCTCTGCTGAGAACCTCAGGGTGAGCACTGTGGGCCACCTGACTCTCCCTAGAGAAAGCCGAGAGCCACTGCAGGGCTAAACCTCTCATCCACAAGAGGCTCCTGAAGCTCCAGTGAAATCACGTGTGGACGACCACAATGAGGGAAATAAAACACACACAGGTGGAAAGTAAAAGTAAGGAATTTCCACCACCTTGTAGAATCATGGGGGCCAAAGAGCATAGCTTTGTACAATGCAGGAAACTTTGACTTTCTGACTGAACAAGTGCTTCACGACTGTGCTATTCAGGGGGATGAGGCTAATGCATGGAAAAGTATAATGAAATAAGAAATGGAGTTCAGTATGGTCTTTTGAAGAGTTAGAGAAAATTCAAGCCTCTCTTGGTCATCCGGCTTTGAGTAGCCTTGCCTCCCTGCCTCCCCTCCTCCATGTGCCTGGCATACATGAGTAGCTTCTCACAGGCCTGGGTCAGAGTTCTGGTTACGCATGTGAGAGAGTTTAGTTCTTTCTGACATCCTTTCTGCCAGAATAAACAGAAGTCAACTGCTTTACATATTCATTGATGTTTTCTATAATGTGACATAGCTACCCTGATCACAGCAGGAATTGCTAGGCTCACCTCTGTAATTTCGAGTGGAAGTATTATTCTTCCACATGACAAACAGCTATTCAGAATTACTGTATATCAGACACTACTCTGAATACCGAAAAGATTTTGTGACATAGAAGACAAAAGGTCAGAAAACAAAATCTTATGTGATTATGTAAGAGTCACTTCCTGATTTAACAAAGCATAGCATTACAGGTTCTAACCCTGGCTTTGCTTAATCTTTCTTTTCAATGCACTTCTAGCCCCTTCTATCTTATCCTAAGCTGTTGAGAAAGAATAGAAGTATTACATACCAAACAGTCTCATCCGTCCTGCATCTTTTGCACTGCTATTGTGTCTCTACTAAATTTATTTCTAAATTTCTGTTATTATTCATTCTTTTTGTTGTTGTTGTTGATAGGGTCTCACTCTGTTGCCCAGGCTGGAGTGGAGTGACATGATCAGAGCCCACTGAATGTCTAACTCCTGAGTTCAAGCATTCCTCCTGCCTCAGCCCCCCTAGTAGCTGGAACTACAGGTGCATGCCACTGCACCTGGCTGATTATTATACTTTTTTGGTAGAGATGAAGTCTCCCTAGGCCATTTAGGCTGATCTCAAACTCCTGGGCTCAAACGATCCTCCCACCTTGGCCTCCCAAAGTGCTGGGATTATAGGCATGAGCCACTGTGCCCGGCCGTATCATTCATTCTTGACCTGCATCTCTGAACTGTATTTTACAACGGAGGTAGAATAGATCAGCTATGTCTGTTTCCGGATTTGTATTCTCTTCATTCTGACTTGGGAACACAGTGAGTCATGGCATTGTCTTAGCTGCCTTACAAAAACTACTAGAGCCCTTTACTTCCAAAGCCAGAATCTCAAACATGACTACATCACACACATTTGGTTAAGAGAAAACTCATAAAATTGAGTCTGCAAGCCAGATGGGAACTCATAAGAGTTGGTGCTGGCATCAGAAAAACAGCGAAGCTCATTTAGTCCATTGACCATCAGCTATCTGAGTTTCTCTGCACAGTTCCTAGGGGCGACCACCCAGCTTAACTGATTTACTTAGGTCTGTACTTTGTCTATGGTTTGAGGTCACTTAACCAGCCTTAATGAAAAACTCTAGTGAAGGAGAGCTCAGAAAACTCCAGGCTGTCAGAAAGTGGTTTCATTATGGCTGTTGTCATATTCTGGCATTTTCTGATATTCTGATATTGTTTCAGTCTCCTGACAGGACATAGATGGCAGACTGAGGAAAGCTTTAATGAAACAATAATTTACAATAACCTGGGTACAGTAATGAAAAATAGCAAAGAACTGTGAGGAACTTTGCTGGCACTTTTTCCAGGGCCAGCCACTGGAAAGAGGGGCCACAAAACATCAGCAGGGAAACTGCTGTTGTAAGAGAAAGACACAAGAAGCTATGCTCCCAGAAGAGAAAAGCAGTCACTGCTGCCTCAGGGGCCTGGCCTGGAGGGGTCCAGTGGCCTAATACCCCTCTCTCCTCGCACCACCCACAAGCCCAGCACATCCTAGGCACAGACACATGCTCGAAGTGGAGGGTGGGTCTGGAAGGGCAAAAGCCGATGGCCCAGCATAGCCTGCCACTTTCCTTTGTCAACATTAAGCATTTCTGCATCTGTATGAAAAACCAAGGTTCTGTCCCAGGGAAATGACTGAGTCCCATCAGCTACAAGGTCCTAACAGGGAGACGCTGATTCAGTCATACTCACCTGAAAGCCACAGGCCCTGAGTGGTTCAACCAGCCACCTGATCTGCATGTGGTGCCAGTGGCATGTAGATCCCTAAATGGGTGGTCTCAGTTTAACACCCCCATGACGACCAGGCGCGGTGGCTCACACCTGTAATCCCAGCACTTTGGTAGGCTGAGACGGGCAGATCACGAGGTTAGGAGATCGAGACCATTCTGGTCAACATGGTGAAACCCCATCTCTACTAAAAATACAAAAAAAAAAAAAAAAAATAGCTGGCCATAGTTGTGCATGCCTGTAGTCCTAGCTACTCAGGAAGCTGAGGCAGGAGAATTGCTAGAACCCAGGAGGCAGAGATTGCAGTGAGCCGAGATCAGACTCCTGCACTCAAGCCTGGGTGACAGCGTGAGACTCTGTCTCAAAAAACAAAAAACAGAACAAAACAAAAATGCACCAAGACTTTGTTCTCTGCTGGAAGCATCTTCCCCTTATCACCAGAGCCTCCAAACCCAGTAAAGCCAAGAAAGCAGAAATGAAAGCAATTCCTGATGTGGGCTATTTGCGGTAAAACTGAAGTCTTCCCTCATGTGCTTCACGGGTAAGCATTTCGTTTCCAAAAAAAAGTTGTACCCTGATGTAAACCAGAAATAATAAAACCATCAGAATTTCCTGTCAGTTGCTGATTCTCTAACAAAAATAAATCCAATCTTGACCCCTAATATAACTGAAGATATTTGAAGATAAGTCATGTCTTTGTGGATATCATGATATGTGAGAAAATTACTTTCTCCATGATAAACAGGTTAGGTGAAAACCATTAACCTTGACAGGTTTTCAGGAGCTTTTCCCATTTAAATGCCTGCTGTGTTTTGACTTGCTGAGTCTTCCGAAACCCTCAATGTTTTGCACTTCCTTTTTTTTAAAAGAAGTAAAAAAAAAAGTTTTTTTTAATGCTTTTGTATTTTATTCTTTTTTTCATATGTCCCTGGATACCTCACTAATATGTCAGATCCCTAAACTTTTGTAGGATTTATTTCTCAGCCTGGGATATGCACGGGTGTGACCAAATCTATTTGCTGCCTCCAACTTTGAAGATCCAATTAGTGTGTTGACATTATTATAATGGATCAGTGTGAGATTCTGCAGATAATTAACAAAATCAGAGTCTCTCAAAATATACCAAAAGAGAATAGGAGAGCAAATCTAGCCTGGAGTAAGACACCAAAGGTATATTGCTGCTCTTGTCAAAGGCAAGCTGCATAAAACAATTATCCTTGCTGATAAGATTTAGGCAGCGATATGATATGCTAGGTCAGTAGTAAATAGCAGGTGCCAGACACTTCATTGATTAACTCCAGTTAAAATATTCTATTCTGAGCAACATCTCTATCTGATTAAGTGTTTAGGAATGCCTGATCACCCTCCAAGATCTTTACAATTTGTTTCAGTAGTCATAAAGGAGACTTACATAGAATATACTGAGAATCACAATACCTTTATTTTTCAAGAACTTTACAGTGTCATTGGTCTCTGAAATTTTCCCTGGAATGTGATCTTGCTTGGTTAATGGAGAGTGGGCAATCAAAGGTCTTTCCTACTAAAATCACATTCATTACACACTGGGAAGCAAATGTGAGAACTCTGCATGT
This sequence comes from Cheracebus regulus, assembly GCA_963574635.1. NCBI lineage: Eukaryota > Metazoa > Chordata > Mammalia > Primates > Pitheciidae > Cheracebus > Cheracebus regulus. Next base: position 51,321 of record CAUYQU010011018.1, read on the forward strand.
TACTAAGCATAACTAGTCCCAATTACATTCTGGGACTCGGAAACTGACCTCACGGTGTGTCCATAAACCATAGGAGCCAGTATGAGTTGAATTCAAGTTAAGACTGTGTTTCACCTCTATGACCTATGATGGTACACACTCTGAATGACAGACCACACTGACTTACTGGGGACCTGGGAATTAGCATGTGAATATTTTCCTTTCCAGTGTATAGTTACTCTGGCAGATAGAAACAAGTCTTTCTGGGGAAGCTATAGATTCGCAGTGTATATCTATAGCTGTCAGTCAGGGTTCTCCTTCAAAACAAACAAGCATCTCCTTCAACCAGAGAACTTCAGTTATGTGAACTGGCCTTGGGCCTAGCAACTGGGAAAAAAAAAAATCTAAACATCCCTATAGAGCAACTTATGTCACATTTCTTCCTAGTAGACGTTAGTGTATTTCTACTTAGAAAGATTCGAATCAAAGATGCCTTAATTCTTAAGGAATTTATGATCAACTAACCACACCACAGGCATGTAGGTCAAAACAGAGAGGACACTATGTCCTACAACCCACACCTCCATGACAAGAGTTGAATAGGAACCACCGCGGGGTATAACTCGGAGAGCAGCAGACTCTTTGGAAGCAGCACAAGGCACAGCACCCAGTGCAGTGGTGAGACAAGCAAGGCAGCTTTGAATGAGCTGAATCTGAGCCTTCGTATGCACTGTGGGTAACCCTGGCAACAATCAGCTTCAAACCCAGCCCAACCTGTGAGTTCACTAATGCAAAATCCGCCCTATACATAGGCTTAAGGGAAGGAGCACCATGCTTGTCTCAAAGCCTGAAAACTATTTACTCAATATCTAATTTTTTATGCAATATGTCTGACTTTCAACAGAAAAATTGTAGAACAAACAAAAAGGCAAGAAAAAGCATAGTTTGAAGAGACAAAGCAACCAGAACCAAACCCAGATATGACATGAATGTAGGAACTATCATACAGGGAAGTTTAAACAACCAAACACAGTTAAGGATGTGAAGAATGCTGTCCATAGGTTCTTCATTACACTCAACATAGCTGAACAAAGAATCGGGGAGCTTAGAAATAGCACAAAGTAAAATAAAAATGGCCTAAACTGAAAGGCAAGAAGAAAATAAAAAAGAATAAAAGGAAAAAAAAAACTCCACAAAACAGAAAAGCTGCGTGAATTAATACATAAGTATTTGGAAAATCCAGAAATAAATAAAAGAGACATCAGAGAAGAAATAACTGAAGAAATAATGGTTGAGAATTTTCCAAAATCATGCAAGCCAGAAAAAAATGGGGTAACATAGTTAAAATGCTGAAAGATTAAAAAAACCTGTCAACTCAGAAATATAGGTATATTCTGGTATTATCCTTTAAGAGTGAAACACTATGAAATGACTTAACAACATAATTTAAGTTACATAAGGCTAAAAACTGGTAGATTTGAAAACAGGAATAGACAAATCTGTAATTATACTTACAGACTTCAATACTCCTTTTTCAGTAATTGCTATTATAGTACGAGCAGACAGAAAATAGTAATGTTAGATGACCAGAAACATTAATAACCCACCTAACTGAATTGATGTGTAAGGCAACCCCAATAGTAGCAGGAGAAACATGAAACATTCACTAAGATACACCATATTCCAGATCCGCACAAAAACAATTAAAAGCATATTTTTAAAAATTAAACAAATCTGAAAGAATAAAAATCATAAAAAGTCTGTATACTATATAAAATAAAATAAAAAGCAATAACAGAAGATATCTAAAAAATTCTAAAATATTTGGAAATGTAACAACCCTTATCAATAATTCATTGGTCAAAAGGAAATCAATAACTCCTTGGTCAAAATTGGTCAGTGAGGAATCCTCAGTGGTCAAAGTAAAATATTTTGAACTATAAGAGAATGAAGAGAAAACCCTTCAACGAAATATTAGCAAGTTGGACTCAACAATGTGTAAAACAAATTACAGGTCATGACCAAGTGGTATTTATTCTAGGTATGCAATCCAAAATATCATATGACTATATCAAGGGATGCAGAAAATGCATTTAGGGAAATCCAACACCCATTCATGACAAGAACTCACAACAAAGTAGAAATACTAAGGAACTTTCTAAATTGATAAAATACATCTAAAAAATTCTACAGTTAACATCATACTTAATGGTGAGCATATATAGCTGCTTTGGTGTTAAGCTCAGAAAAAAAGAAAGAGTGTCTCCTCTCACCATGCCTATTCAACTACAAGTCTAGCTAAGCTAATGCATTAAGACAAAAAAAGAAAACGGAAGGTATGTATATGTAAAGCAAGAAATAAAACTTTGTTGACAGATAACATGATTATCTTTGTAGAAAAATCTCAAAAAATCAACAGTAACAAACTCCTGAAACTAAGTGATTAAAGCAAAATTGCAAGCTATAAGCTTAATATGTGAAGTCAATTGCTTTCTTATATACCAGCAAGGAACAATTGAAATTTGAAATTAAAAAATACACTATAATTTACATTGACATTAAAATATAAGTATAAATCTAACAAAAAAAAAGTACCAGATTTATCAGTATATGTGCAAAATCTATATAAGGAAAACTATAAACTGTGATGAAACAAATCAAAGATTTAAATATACAGAATGATCTTCCATGTACATGGAATATTATCAAGATGTCAGTTTCCTCCAACTAAATTTAGAGATTCAGTGCAAGCCCAGTAACATTTCCAGCAAGTTATTTTGTGGATATCGACATACTAATTCTAAAGTTTTATATAAGAGCAAAAGACCAGAATAGCCAACACAATATTGAAAAAGAAAAACAGTGTCAGCGGGACTGACACTACCTGACTTAAAGACTAACTATAAAGCCACAGTAATCAAGACAGGGAAAGAATGGAGGGATTATGAAACAGAACAGAGAGCCCAAAAAAGGTTTGCATCAATATAGACAACTTAATTTTTTTTTGACAAAGGAGCAAAGAAGCATCTCAACAGAGAAAGGATAATCTTCTCAACAAATGGTGCTAGAAGAAATAGAAATCCACAAACAGCAGCAACAACAAAATCTAGACACAGACCTCACAGTTTTCTCTAAAATTAACCTAAGGTAGATCAGATACCTCAATGTAAAACACAAAACCATGAAACCTGTAGAAGACAGCATAAGAGAAAATCTAAATGACCTTGAATTGGGTGATGACTTCTTAGATACAATGCCAAGAGGGCAATCTATGAAAGAAAAATTTGATGAGTTGGACCTGATTAAAATTAAAAACTTTTGCTCAGCAAAAGACACTGTTAAGGAAATAAAATGAGAAGCCACAGACTTGGAGAAAATATTTGCAGATCTGTTAAAGGACTTGCATCTAGAATATACAAAGAACTGTTAAAACTCAACAATAAGAAAACAAACCAATTAGAAAAAAACAGGCAAAAGATGTGAACAGCTCACCAAATAAGGTGAAAAGATGACAAATAAGCATATGAAAAGTTTCTTAACATCATATGTCGTTAGAAAATTGTAAATTAAAGCAACAATGAGCTATTCCTATATATCTATTAAAATGGTTAAAATCCAGAACACTGACAACATCAAATGCTGGCAAGGATAAGGGGCAGCAGGCATTTTCATTCATTGTTGTTGGTAATACAAATGGTCACTTCCCACACAGCCAGTTGGGAAGAGATTTTGGCAGTTTCTTACAAAATTAAACATATGCTTACCATATGATCCAACTATTATATCCCTTGGTATTTACCAAAATGACTTGAACACTTCTGTCCATACAAAAACCTGCACACAAATATTTTAGTGGTTGTATTCATAATTACCAAAATTGAAAGCAACCAAGATGTCCTTCAATAGGTGAATGGGTAAAGGATAAACTGTGGTGCACCCAAATAATGAATTATTATTTAGAGATAAAAGAGTAGATGAGCCATCAGGCTGCAAAAATACATGAAGAAAACTTAAATGCATATTGCTAAGTAAAAGAGGCCAATCTGAAAAGACTTCATACTACATGATTCCAACTACCTGATATTCTGGAAAAGGCAGAACTATGGACACAGTGAATAGTTGAGTCATTGCCAGAGATTTGGGGGAAGGAAAGGAGGGATGATAGGTAGAGCGTAGAAATCTTTAGGGCAGTAAAGTTATTTTATAGGATACAGTATTGGTGAATACAAATCATGATAAGTTTGTCAAAACCCAAAGAATGTACAATACAAAGAATAAACCCTAATGTAAATTATAAACTTTAGTTAATAATGTATATATTGGCTTATCAACTGTAACAAAAGTATCACACTAACCCAAGATGTTAACACTAGCGTAAACCGTGTGTGTGTGTGTTTGGGGGAGAAAAATAGGTATAGATAGAACTGTCTGTGCTGTATGCTCAATTTTTTTCTAAGCCCCAAATTGCTCTTAAAAAGGGTATTTAGAGAGAGATCCAAGATGGCCGATTAGCAACAGCTCAGGAATGTAGCTCCCAGTGAAAGCGCAGAGAACGAGTGGACGCTGCACTTTCCGACCAATTTTTGTAGCCCACAGACCGGGAGATTCCCGGCAGAGGAGCCACACGG